>JAFBMS010002910.1:0-22975 GCA_019788955.1 Albula glossodonta
GTAGAGGGGTGGTACCTGCAGGCGCTGTTTCCTGTGTGCGTGTATGTGTGAGTGTGTGTGAGAGTGTGTGTTTGTGTGTCTGCATGTGAATGAATGTGTGTGCTTGAATTTGGGTCTGTGTGTGAATGTGTGTGTGTGTGTGTGAATGTGTGTGCTTGTGTTTGAGTTTGTATATGTCTGTACATGTAGTAATGTGTGTGTGTATATGTGGTTGTGTGTGTGTGTGTGTGTTTGTGTCAGATTGTGTGTGCTTGTTTTTGAGTTTGTGTGTGTGTATGTGTGTACATGTGGTAATATGTGTGTGTTTATGTGTGTATATGTGGTAATGTGTGTGTGTGTGTGTTTGTGTTTACTGCAGCAGCTGCACTTGCAGTTTAGCAGATGACACGCAGACATCCAGCAGCTCACACACATACACATGCACGCATACACACACGTATACTATGCAAACACAATGTGTTGTGCATTTACACAGCTCTTATATTTAAAATGGCAGGCCATTCGTATCTAGCTTCAGACCATCTGTACAGGACCTGTGCTGGTGCGATTGATCGTTACCCTTATGGCATTCTGGGTTAGTAAGATTAATTTCCTGTGTACTATCGCATCATTTAACATTCATTACCCCCTCTCTTGTGATTATTTATTTTTATTAGATAGTAAGAGAGGAATAAGAGCAGTTTACAAAAGACTCATGTTTTCCCCCCTCTCTCATCTGGCCACGGTTGGTGAATGCTTGGGTCATACTTCACCTGGAACGGCTGTAGCCTTGATATCAGCAGGTGAGCAGGAGCAGGTGGCTGGCCTCCAAGACCAATGCCAGATCCAAAATAAACCCAGAGCAGACCGCTGACAGCTCAGCAACCCCCAGTGTGAATCCGTCCCCTCAGCTCACTGCACAACAAATAATCCGTCGTTTATTTATATGTCCCATATTTAACCAGGCTAGGTCAACTGAAAATTCACTTCTCTTTTGGAGTGACAACCAGGAGACCGGTATTAGCCTATGAGGTATAGATGTATATTTTTTTTTTTTAGGTGGTCAGATTTAGACAACCAAGTGTTATGAGCATTTGACCAGGATGCCTGGATTAACACCTCCCACCATCAGTAAAGACCATTGTGAGGTGGGACCACTGTTTAGCTTCTCATCTGAAGGGCAACATATTCTGAAGCACAGTGCCCTAATCATTAAAGTTGAATCTTTGGTCCAAATGGTAGAGTGCCCCCTGCTGGGGCACTCCTGCTACTGCTTCTGTTAGCAACTTAACCTTTATGGTCTCCCATCCACATGCTAACTATACCATACCTGCTTAGCATTAGTCATTTAGCATTAGAGTAATGGCTGCTGGCAAGTGATCCATCCTGCTAAGTGATTTGATCCTTACCACCTTGTCTCAAAACACTGTTCTACTCAATAAGACATTGTTTTATTAATCTGCTGTATTTAAAAAAAAAAAAATAAAAAACCCTCCTGATCTGAGGGTGAGTGAATGTGTCAGTAGAGAGCTGAGCGTTAATGGAGCGAACGCCTCTTGGACAGGCCGGTTGGTTTCGGGGCTGTTGGGAGGTTCCAGTGACCTCATCCCTTTTTGCCGCTAATTAGAAAGGCAAGATTTTTTTTGGTTTGGTTTTGTTTTTTTTTTTTTTTTTTTTTTCTGCTCGCTCTTGCCCTGTTGGAATGTGTGAATGGAGGATTTTCATTATGAAAATCTGAGCCAGAGACGGGGAAGGTCTACTGGCCTCTGACAGGTCACTAATAGCTCCTTAATGATCAGAAGCTCTGAGCTCTGGGAGCAAAAGCATTAATAATAGGCTCAAATTAAATGCACCTAACGATGACGATCTATTACATATTTTTATTTTTTACAGATTGTGTCTGCATGGCATTTTTCTTAATTCCTGACAAATAGAATGCAAAAAAATCATGCAGATTTTCAGATAGCTGCACCACAAGAGTTTTTGCTTCATCCATAAAGCATGATTCCAGGAGCGTTGTTAGCATTGGGGTTAACAACGGAGATTGCTCCCGCACTATGGAGACCTATTGTGATGAGTCAGCGGTTCACTCCAAAGTGTCGCGATTCATGTTGAGGTTTCAATAGTGCTTCAATAAACACTTTCCCCTATATTTAACCATCCATTCATCATCTACTGATCAAATATTTTTCTCGTAGTTCTTTGCCTTAATGCCCATCATATCACATCCTTACAGGTGCACCACAATAATCCAAGTGTAAAAATCGGCATGACAGTGAAAGTATGAGTATTTTAGCCATAAAATTCTTTTCTGACTTTCTCTGACTGCTGTGGCATACATTAATGCATAAATTGTTCATGGAAATCTTATAGATATGACACAGATGCCCTACTTGTAACGTTACCAAGCCAGTGAGAGGTTGTTTTTCCATCTAGTTACATGTACTCCTACATTTCTCCTCTCTGCTTCTGTTTTATGAGTATTCCTGTGTGTTAAATCATGATGTAAGTTTGGCCATAGAGGGCCTTATTTTTTTCATGAGGCATCTTTATTTTTGTCAGTGACATTCACTGATATTTGCCTTCTTGAATAAACCCCAGGCTTTGATTTTTTGTGTTCTGCTTTCTTTAATGGACAGTGGACAGGCCACCCTCCTTTGTTACTTTTTTCTTTATTACAACAGTTAGAAAATGGACAGGTATATGGATGAAGGTGGAGGAGGGCTGGCACAAGGTCTTGAGCCCAGGTCTCCCAGGGGCTGTTTGTAGTTGAGATGGTTGTGCTACCCACTGACATATTCAGTCCCCAGCCATTATTCTTCCTGCAACTTTTTTTTTCGATTTTGACAGCTCCCATCCTCCAACATGTAAAAAGCATCACTGTACCTTTTCTGTCTTTCAGAGGTGTTGTCCGGGTGGATGTCAGCCTCCAGGATGTGGACATTGACCAGTGCTCCAATGATGGATGGTTTGCCGGGACCCACAGATGCAACGTAACCAGCATGGAGGTGAGCCCGCCCGCCCTCAGCTGCACCAATCACGGCTCATTGTTATCGACAGCACGTCTAACCAGATGGTCAACTCTGGTTAGCCGTGCAAAGTCCTAGATGTCTGGTGCTACATCACAGTTTATGGATATTCATGACAAAGGGATGCTCAGTAAACAGAACATCCATTGTCTGGTGCCGGATTACAGTTGATGAATATTCAGGACGGCCAAAGACAGAACATCCATTGCTGCGGTATTCATAAACATGAATGAGAGGCATCAAATAGAAATGTTTTGGCTTCGGTCGCAGGGAAACGGAACTTTGATCTTAAGAATACAGAGCTGAGTATCTAATGGGACGACAGAATCTATGGCAACTCTTTTATCTCAGGCACTTTGAATAAGGGCTGTTGATGGCTAAACCTTCAGATCAGGAGACGTACAATCTGTCGCCACCTGGCTTTCCCCGTCTCACCCTGGTCTCACCCAGTTTGGTTTGATTCCTTTCTCTTTCTCTACAATTCTGTCTTGCAAGTGTAGAAATACATTTGATAGTCTTTTTGGGCAAACCTATGGACTACAACTCTATCCCATCTGCCTCTACTATCATGTGATCAATATTATTGTGTCACAGAATCCCAGTGTCATCTTTATGGCTGTCATAAGCAAACAGTTTTAGTTGTTGGTTTTTCAGTTATTTTAGCTTTTTCTTTTTTTGGGGAGGGGGCATTAATTTGTGTACTCTTGTTGATGTGATCAATGTTACTTCTTGTCAAGAAGAATAAAAAGAAAAAAAGGAATCAATAAACAATTGATCACAATCAGGTTTTAGCACAAGCATACACAGGGTTCAATGAGCTGGCTCCAGCTGTGACACAGTCTCCTTCTTGTTGGCGCTTCGACAGTTTGGGGAGTTCCTTCAGAACTGTAGAACCAAGCTATATAACTACATTTCGAGGCAGCTTCGTTATGTGATACAATGCTGTAGTAACTCGGGTCCTTCCTAAGAAAACAAGGTTTAATTTTGTTTCATTATCCAGGCGAACGGCGGGGCGAATTAGCGCCCTTTGATGTAGCATATGGGAAGATGCCTCCGTGGACCCCCCCTCCCCCCCTCCCCCCCTCTACAATGAATTTAATGGCAGAGCGCTCATTGCAGCCAGGAGCTGTTCTTCTGCTGGCTTTCTCAACACTATTGTATAAGCTTATCTTAGACCACATAATATTTTCATTGTACGATGATGATACCCACAATGAACTCTGGGTGGGGTGGGGGGGCATTATGATGCTGTATCTGTTACTATTAACCTTGTCACCATAGACGGCACACAAATCCCTTCTCTGTGTAGGGAACGCCATGGGTGGAAGATTTCCGAGGCTCAGAGAAATGTGACCCTTGCATGAAGATATGAGAAATGGGAGAGTGGTACTCAGTGGCAGGGAATATTTTTCAGGCTCAGTCGGCCAAACGCAGGGCTGTTTCAGTGTTGCTGAGGCTTATTTCTTCTCAGGTTTAGAAATAATAAGCCAGGCATTGATGCTGTGTTCTCATAGTTTGCTTCGTTAAGCAGACCATACCACTACGCCTGAGACCATGTCCTTTAAAGCAAGGTCCAGGAGTCATCACTACCAGGGGATACTGCTTGGCCTCCAGTCAAACCGCGCAAGGCTCAGAGAGGGCCGAAAATCTCCTCAAAGCCCCACCGCGTTATTCTTCCACCGTAGGCTGCGGTGGGCGGATGTTATTCAGCGATCGTTTGCTGTAATTGAAATAAAAGAAGTGACTGTAGGTCGATTCGGAAAATCGGAAACGAAAATTTATTAAATAACTCCCACTCGAAGATACTGGAGTGACTAGGAAGGCGGTTTCGAGAACTCGCTAAAGCCAAGGCTTGAGATAATCACCTACAGGTAACTGCGAAGTCACACAGCTGTAAAATACTGGGGAAAAACCTGCCTGGTGCATGTGGTTGAAGTTAAGCACTCCTTTTTTTCATGGACTGTAGAAAATTAAGTGTTATGGTTGCCTCGCCCCCTCCCCCTCTAGCACAGGAAGTTGTTCTTATGAGAGAAAAAGTGTAGGCGAATAAAACTGACGGCCCAAACCGGTGCGCCAAAAACTGAACATAACAGTAATTAAAGGAAGCCCCGTCAGTTGGAAAGAAAACTGGAAAAGATTGTATTCATCCCCATCCCCCAGTCCGAAGCTATTTTAAAACCCTCCCTCCCAAACGTCTGTCTGAATCGATTCTTTCCTGTTGACTCTTCCCCCGGCTCTTCCGCGTTTCATTGATAACTTTCACTATTTTTGCTCCCTTTCCGTTGCTGTTCACCCCCCCCCCCCCACACCCTTATTGTCCTTGCTATGTTTGCAACTTAATTGACAGGCAGACATCAACACTAAAAGCTATTCGACATCGACTTTTACTGCTGCTGTTTTTCCAGAAAGAGCGTTATTTAAGTGCCACAGAGCTTTTTGTACAGGATGTAATTAGGAGACTGGCTTTTTCTTGGTTATGCAGTATTATAGGTGAGATGTTCATATTTCAGATCCTTTATGGTTGGACTTTATAAGTGTTGTCATGGAGGGAAATATCTTCAAAGGGCTTTGATGGCAGTTTGAGTGAGCCAAGGGGTTACCCTCACTGAAGTCTCTGAGATTAAAAAAAAAAAAAAAAAAAACACAATACACACGCAATGTTGAAAAATGTTGTAAATATTTTTATACACCTTTCTCTGACCGAGCTTTTGACTGAATGGGCGGTCAAATGAAGATGGATGAAATGTATAGAAATTGCATAATCGTTTGTCACTGTTTGGTTTGACAAAGGCAGGTTTTCCGTTTTCATAAGAAGGGGAATATGGGTATGAAGTTTCAGGGGACTGCAGGATTAGAAACTTTTTTGGGACAAGAAGAAAAGTTTTCCTCATACAACAGATGGGTGTAAAACACCATCCACAATTGGAACGGGGGCAAAAGGAGAAAGGACAGGAATAAAAATCTGATGCTGTGTTGCTACTTCCATATTTCAATAATGACTGCGTGTTGAGCAGAGGGTCGGGAGGAGCGACCAAAACTAATTAACTCTCCAAACTAGCGGCTCTGATGATTTTTTCAATATGTTCTGTGTGCATATCTGTTATAGCTGTTCTTCTGTGACTTGAGAATCGTTCATTCATTTTACATCTGAAGTGAAGTCATGTCTACTCCAGTGTGATTTCTGAAGATTCCTACATTGAAGACAGGCAGATGAACAGATGAGTCATGTACAGTTTTCATACGCTGACTGAATCACTTATCATATACAGATAATCATCACATACTGGAGGAAAATAAGTGCAACTGAACTGTTAGACATTAAGAGATGGCTGGATTCATGAATGATACATTTGTAAGAAAAAAAAGGTTCTTCAAGGGTTCTTTGCTCGTAATCATGGTGCAACCTATTTTGGTTCTATACAGAAACTTACTCCCACCATTAGCAAACACTTTACGGTTCTGTAACAGCAAATCATTCATTAATGGCCAAAAGTTGTTAATGGGTCTGTATAGGGCAAAAAATTAAAAACGCTCCCCTATGATGGAACAGCTTACAGTCTCGACTCTCCAGATAGAATGCTAACATCACCGTTGGTTTGAACCATACATGAGATTGTTTTATGGCATTGCTTTGTTGCGAAAGACATCGATGGATGATAAATAGCGTCATAGCATGCTGAAAACATGTCGCCGGAGTCCTGTCGAATACGTGCAGTCGCATCTCTATTTATTTAAGGCTGCTTTGTGACATTGCAGGCGTGTATAATTACCCCGAATGCTACACCCATTCTTTTAGACCTGCGTTTTAAGCAGCACTGGTGAAGTCTGACTCATTCTCTTTCATGTTTGTGGGCCATTCGTTAGCTGTGTATGAAGGGGAGGTATTTTAAGTATTTAGAAAATCCCCTAAACAAAGCTTCTTTATCACACCAAGAAACTCTTTGATTTTAAAAAATCTCTAGTATTTAAATCAGTGAATGTGACAGAGGTTGGGGCCCAGTCAAATGGCCTTAGTCTCTTAAAAGCCATGTGCAATTTGATCAAAACTGACTTTACATTACAACAAAACCTCCTTTGAGTATTTTCTGTTTTACTGGAGACAAGCAGATGTGTCTCTTGGAAATTGTTCTTTTCAAGTTAAATAGTACATGCACCCAATGAGGACTTTGTTCTGATAGAATGGCATTCGCTCTTAATGCGGCTAAGTTTGTTTGATTGTGTCCCAGCCAAAGAGGTTTTGTCCATAGAAAAACAGGATTACTTGAACCAATGCAAGCTGGTTGAAACTTATATGTGTACGGAGTAGACCATGCATGGAGATGCATGCATGTTAATATGTATCGTAAACACTAATACATGTTTGTTTTAGGGCATGAGTTTATGGTTTCAGTATCATGACCATATCTTAGCAGAAGTCATATGCCAGTGTTCCAGAGCAAACCTGAAAGCCTTCCTCACGCACCGGTATGTCTATACATCTCATACAATGGCCTAATGCAAGCAAGTCCTCCCATTGCTGGCCATCTCTGGGACCCGCTTGATGGCATTGGCAATTGTGCTGATATGAAATGATGATTGCTTCTGGAAAATGGCAAGCACATACAGTACCAGTACAGTCACCCTCAGGGGGAAGGCAGCAGAGAGCCATTTCAAGTCTTTGCTCGTGGCGATTTATATTCATGTAGAAGTGGTGTCTCTTTGACCTGAGTGGGTCCCGCTCTGCGGTTTGGGAGAGAGCGTAGTGAGGAATGAACCGTGCCCCAGCCCTGCATGATTGTTGCTTCTCTGTCTGGAATGGCTTCTGTCAAGGTTAAAGTTAAGGGATCCTCTTTGGTAATTTATTCCTCTTAAGGTTTTCTCCTCTCAGCCCCGTGTGTTCCTCCTCATCATCATTACTGCTGTCAGCCGCTGGCTCAGCCCTCTAAGCTGTAAATGCACTCTGGCATCTGTTTTTTATTGCCGGCGGAGCGAGAGATCTATCAACTCAATAAATTTCAAGGGTTCGAGTCGCATTTGTCGGATTGCGATGGCCCCCTTCCGCAAAGTAAACAGAGACCCGGCTTGCATATCGATGAGATGGAGACGGCGGCCGCCCCGCGCCTCCTGAAATTTTCTCACCGTTTCACCGCTTTGTGAGCGTTGATGAAATCTAATTTAATTTCAGACCTTGAAGACAAAGGGCATCCTTCGTTCATAATCACATTGATGTTTGGCTGAATCATGGGGGCAGTTTACTGATAAAAAAAACAACAGTCTTAAATCCAGAACCTATCATTTCAAGAGATTTCTTCCTTTGGAGGATGTGCACTGTATCACAGTCAGTCCGCTGGACTCAACCCTAAGACAGAGCTTTGGATTACAACTGAACCTATATGGTGCTTAGGGGACAGGCCATTGAGCTCAGCTAGGCTCCTCATTTGCCTGTTATATAGGTGCATGCTTGTAGCTTATTGTGGTCAGGTGAGATGTTTACGATCATAAAGAATGCCTCAGACACTCTGACTCCTGACAGAAAACTGAAATAAATCTGCACCACACCTTGATTAAATACAACAGTGGAAGTGTAAATACAGTCATCATTATATCTGCAGATCATTCAAAAATTGTCACAACACAGAGACTGCATGCATGGAGAAACTCCATGCAGATGACCCCTCCACACAAACAGTTTCTG
Source organism: Albula glossodonta (assembly GCA_019788955.1). Taxonomy (NCBI): domain Eukaryota; kingdom Metazoa; phylum Chordata; class Actinopteri; order Albuliformes; family Albulidae; genus Albula; species Albula glossodonta. The sequence goes on from JAFBMS010002910.1 coordinate 8,683, forward strand.
CAGCTTCATGACTATGGACGGTGTTTACAAATCCCAAGCTCAGTTCTGAGAGTCTCAGCCAAGCCGGGGGAACTCTTGGCATGCCTGCAGACTGAATGGGCCCCTGTACACGGAGGCCTATAATCATCTCAGAGAGACCTCACTGGGTCTCCTGCACTGCTGAGCAGGATTCAGCAGGTATTCCCGGTCCTCAAGTGAGCGGGAAATAAATAAGACCATTTATAAATGAGATTTGCTCTGCTAACTTTGGCATGCGGCTTATTTGTCCACACAGCTAGCAGGGTATTTGTCATGCTGTCCAGGCCAAGGCTATAGAGTGACATTACTCTTTGCGAATCGTGGCATTGTAGCTGTCTCACCTAAGAACCTTTCATTGGCTTAGTCTTCTTCATCTTCCAGCGGCTTGTCAAGCTACCCCCCAGCCATAATGATTGTTGGAGCACCCACTGACAGTCGTGTGTTTTTGTGGTTGCTCTTGTTGCCTCTGCTGCTGATTCTCGTTATAAAACCGAGCGCCCCGAGCAGAAGAGTGAGCTGGGTAATTCACGTGCCTATCGCATCCCAGCAGCACAAGCGGAACCACGCTGCGCTGGCCTCCCCGGTGCTCATGTCTTCCTCCTGATGCTAAATTATTGAGGTAATTAGAGCTCTGTAATGGCTGGCCTTCCCTGCGCTCGTGCGCTCATTCTTACGCGGGACGATATAAATAGCTCGCTCGCTCGCTCTTCTTGGATATGCGCTTGAAGTGGTGTAATACCTTTCGCAGCGGGACGCTGACAGACGCAACCCGGCACTCGCGGCCAGCGAGTCGTGGCAGATTCCAGTCATTTCCTTTAGGGTGGAGGTGGCGATGGGGGAGGGGGGTGGAGGTCGGAATAAGAAGGAAACAGGAGAGATAGGCGCTTCTCCCTCAGCTATCTCGGAGTACAGTAATCAACATTAGACATGGCGCCCAGTGCTGTTGCTGCTGTCATGGCCGAAAGGATCGTTCATCTTCATGGAAATGCAAGCCTGTTAATCTAGTGTTTCCAGTTGCAGCAGCTGGCTCCAATGATATTAAAATGGGTGTCAACATAACACAACCTAATTGGCTAATGCCAGAGTTAAACGTGATTTCATCTCTGTCAGTGACCACCAAGGTAGAGGCTTTTGAAGCCGGAAGCAGGAGCACAGAGCAGGGGATTTAAGCCGTCGGCAAAGGACCTCCCCGATAACCTCCTCGGTCTTCCCTCCTGCCTCTGGCAAACAAGGAGAATCGGTATGAGCCAGGCGATCCCGTAACTAGGCACGAACAGCTTCTCTCTTCTCCTCTTACCGCTCTGTCATTCTAATGAACAAGTCTGAACGAGGAGCAAAGTGGGCCGTCGGACCCCAGAGAGGAAGGAGTTTATCCCAGATACAGAAAGAGCTTTTCCATTTAAAATGGTGGAAGAGACAGCGGGGGAAACCCTCTCTGGACCAATTACAGACGGGTTCATTAACCAGTGAATCCATAAAACAGGAAATTCTGCCACAGCTTCTGTGTGAACCTCAAGTTCAGGACCTGAATTCCAAACACAACCCTCACTTGAATAAATCAACATTTTTTTTTAATTTGAAAATTGTTTTTTTTTTTTTGCTTCCCAAACGGTCTGGTCTGGTGATTAAAAACTGAACTCACCAAGCTATGCTGTGAAGAAAAACATATTTTTGCATTTAAAAAAAAAACCTTGGAAAAAAAATTGCGTAGACGTTGATTGAATGCTAATTCTTAAATCCAAATTAACTGGATAAACTGTGTTTGTGTAGGAAAAAAACATTTGCCTTGCACTTTTTGCAAGTTGAAGTTAATGAGAAATTTTAATTAAATTCAGGCCTTTGACGTCATGCCTTTCAGGCTATGAAAAAACAATGAACAAACATGGGAATGACAACTTGACCCCAGGTTGACTCCTGCAAAGGATACCGAAGAAAAGCTGATTAGCTTTCGGCGTCTCTCCCAGTGAACTAAAACGAACAAGTTTGACAAGATTAAGGGATAATTGGGATAAGTAGTGGTAGGAATAAACTTTTGTAGGGGGATTTTTGATGCCCTGAAATTAAAACACTTAAGCAGTACGATTACTGGGACTCAGTCTGAGTTAACAGCGATAGGCATGTTTCTACCCAAGAGTTTGATAGGCCAGCGTAATTCAATTTTCTTTGTAGAAATCTTCAAAAAAATTCCTTTTTTGCACCTAACATGCTTATATAAATTGACAGTAGTCCAGGTAAATTCCCTTGCTCATAGGTACGATGCTGCCATTCTACCTGGGATTCTAACCTGGAACCCCAGATTCACAATCCCGGGTCTTCATTCTCTATACCACTCTGTTGCCCACGGCTACGCAGCTACAGCAGAGCAGAATCCGGGAAAACTGGACACATCGGCTAAATCTAACAGTAAACAAATGGAAAGGAAATGAAGTGCCGTTGGTTCTGGCTACCATAGAAACGAGGCACACGCATGGCTTATTTTGAAATGAGGCAGGAGAGCTCTTCCTCCAGGGAGAAACCAGCATTATTTTAAAGGCTTTTCAGACTGTTTATTTATAGTTCTTTATTAGCCACTGGGTCCCATTTTCTACAGACCATTACAGATGGACTCTGTAAGTGTCTCTGCTGCAGTGAATGCATGCTTTTACATTGTAAGTGGGGATGTTGGCATAACCCTAACCCAAATTTCATATTGATAATGCATAGAAAAGTGTATTACAGGACAGAGATATATTTTTGGATGCTGATCTGTTTTTGTGTGTTTTTTTTTTTTTTGTGTTTGGGAGATTTTTTGTAATTTATCAAAAAGAGACTGCATACAGGTACTGTTTTTTTTTCTCCTTCGTATTTTAAATGTGTGCAGTGGCAGTTTACCATTTTATTCCCTTTATTATGCCAAGGACAAACTTCACCCCCATCAGCCTTGTTCTCAAAAAGTAGACCCTTCTTGTCTGAGACGCGTCTTAATTTCTGGGTTCTGTGCTGGAAGCTCGTTAATCGCGGCTGTGTGCCGGCGATATTCCAGGCCACGCTGTAAATAAAGGCGTGTTTTGCAGTGCCCGGGGGAGTTTCCCGGCATTATAAACATATCATCATTCTAGGTCGGACTCCCATGAGGCTTTGCATCACCAAGGGCTTGACATCAGCAACAGCGGCTCTTTCCATTCTGGTGTTTTTCTCTTCCTCTTTCCAGCTGATTACGGTTTCATCACTCAAGGGCAAAAGAGACAAAAAAAGCGGAGCGTTTCGGTCAATTATCACAAATCACAAGCTATTTTTGCATTGTGATGAGCACTAAAAAAATAACAAAGAACAGGGAAATAATGTTCAGGTTTTGTGCCCTGTGACCTTTCAGTGTTCTACATGAAGCCAGCGACTGCCCTTGGCTTTCATCATAACCACAGCGCACTGTAAAGATCAGGGTCAATAGGGACCAAGTGCCAGTTATTTTGCCATCATTAAGATTTCACCCAAGCTTGAAGCCATCAGTCCCTATATCCCCTCAATGTTCAGTGATTTTTGTTCCTTTGTTTTAATCTTTTTTTGCGGAATCCCCATGAAATGATGAATATCCATATGTAACAATTTATAAATTTATACAGGTGGACAGTTGTGAAAGTAGTCCAGATGAAGTACCTTGCTCATGGGTTGTTCTACCTGGAATTCAAACCTGGAACCCCACATTCACAAGCCTTAGTCTTATATATAATAGTCAATCTATATACCACTCTGTTGCCCATGGCTACACAGCAGAGCAGAATCAGGGAAATTACAAATAAAATAAGAAAAAAGTCCCCTTTTCCCATCTGAACTGACTGTTACTAGCCCCAGCCTGAACCTCTCCCCAAGACTCTGGAGAAAGCACCCGCTGTTGTCTCCTCTGATTCTAATGGGGGCTAGCCCTGGCGATTTTTCCACAGTGAAGACGGGGTATACATTGCCATCAGAGGAAAGAGGAGTCCTCATATGTCCAGTTCCCTAACCTGCAGGCACCCGGCTGGCCAAGGGAGGGCGCTAGAGAGATATGACACAGTTTAACAGCCCTGCCCACTATCTTTCCCAGCAAGATGGCACCAAGGCCAAGGCCTGGTCAAAGTGGAACTCTGCCTACTCAACATCTATGGCCATGAATAGAACGGCTGGGCCTTAAACCCAAAGCCAAGGGATTCACAGCTGGGATCAGGGATCTAATCTATGCTCCATGTGAAGGGCCAAAATTAAGATGAATAAAGGGTTAATTTACAGGAAATGTCAAGTGTTTGTGATGGTGTCATGGGTCAGAAAAGTCTCTATCTATGGATCCAAAGGGCAGAAGTATGGCAGCCATTTTGCTGACCTCACATACCTGAAGTGGAGACAGGAGTGAAGCTGATTATTTTAACAAGGTGTTAAAATATTATTTTAACCTCTCACCTGAAAGATGTTGATGTAAGACATATATCTCAAGTGGATGGGTTAAAGTCATAGAGTCATGCTATATCATCACTTTTTAATTCCTATGCTTTCTTAGTATGGTTGGCCCATTTGAGAATCAAAACACCACTGTGTCATGAATGAATTTATAGCTGTGATACGTATGACTTACGAGTTGCTTAACATTTGATTGTAGAGCTTTTGTTCTTTTCTGTGTAAAAAGTCACCTTGCAGCACTAACAATTCATATTCCTTTTCAAGAACAAAACAGAATAGATGTTGTAAATGTTTTATGGATATGTTTGTTGGAATCTCCAATCACTGCGAGACACCAAATAAATTTCAAGACGTACATTATTTGAAAGTTATATCTCTCACTATACTTCTTTTGCTCATTGCAATGAAGTACAACTGTGGTCATGACATATATGGAAAAAAATTGAAAATTTTGCCTGCAATAATATTCACAATCACAGAACGTGTCACTGTTTAACTTTGGCCTCTAGCCAGTCTTTACCAAGGCCATTCCTAATTAACGTCCTGTCAGCGGATATCAGGGAAAGCTTGACTCATAAACTATCTGCATGCATTGTCAACGCTTGGAAGAACTTAGCACTGCACACTGTGTGAGCCTGCAGGCACGCTTTGAACTCTCGTGTCCATGTATGACACATGAGGCCATAATCGCTTTAACCGCCCTCAAAGAGGCAAGTACATACAGCTGATGAGGAGGAAGGGTGCCATGTGGTGAAGTGAACAGGGTGCTACTATGCCCCACACTGGGGGGTTCACGAGTTCAAATCCCAACCCTGCTGCAGCACCGCAGAGCAAGGAACCTCCAAACTCAAGAGTTTAAAACAAAATGTAAATTAATACATTGTAAAAACAAACCAGTTTAAAAAAGAAAAACTATAAATGATTTGCAAAAAAAAAAAAAAGGAAATTCAGAGCCAAGAAACCGGAAACCAGAAACAGCTTTTGTTTCTGAACACACACACACACACAAATATTCACTCATAGACTTTCCATACACACACACACACACCATTGTGCAAACCGTTGCATTGAAAGACAGCATGATACAGCAAAGAAGATAGGACTAAGCTTTACTCCAAACTTTAGTCAATTAAAAATCCTCATCAGCAGTGCAGGGGACGGGAAGAGTGGGAATAGCTCGTATCTTATAGAACCAAAGAGCATCGGGGGACGGGAATATTGGGGACTGTTTGGAAGTGAAGCAGGGTGGGTGATGGGAATAGCAGGAATAATGGGGACTGTTTGGAACTGAAGCACGGTGGGTGATGGGAATAGCAGGAATAATGGGGACTGTTTGGAAGTGAAGCACGGTGGGTGATGGGAATAGCAGGAATAATGGGGACTGTTTGGAACTGAAGCAGGGTGGGTGATGGGAATAGCAGGAATAATGGGGACTGTTTGGAACTGAAGCAGGGTGGGTGATGGGAATAGCAGGAATAATGGGGACTGTTTGGAACTGAAGCAGGGTGGGTGATGGGAATAGCAGGAATAATGGGGACTGTTTGGAACTGAAGCAGGGTGGGTGATGGGAATAGCAGGAATAATGGGGACTGTTTGGAACTGAAGCAGGGTGGGTGATGGGAATAGCAGGAATAATGGGGACTGTTTGGAACTGAAGCAGGGTGGGTGATGGGAATAGCAGGAATAATGGGGACTGTTTGGAACTGAAGCACGGTGGGTGATGGGAATAGCAGGAATAATGGGGACTGTTTGGAACTGAAGCACGGTGGGTGATGGGAATAGCAGGAATAATGGGGACTGTTTGGAACTGAAGCAGGGTGGGTGATGGGAATAGCAGGAATAATGGGGACTGTTTGGAACTGAAGCAGGGTGGGTGATGGGAATAGCAGGAATAATGGGGACTGTTTGGAACTGAAGCAGGGTGGGTGATGGGAATAGCAGGAATAATGGGGACTGTTTGGAACTGAAGCAGGGTGGGTGATGGGAATAGCAGGAATAATGGGGACTGTTTGGAACTGAAGCAGGGTGGGTGATGGGAATAGCAGGAATAATGGGGACTGTTTGGAACTGAAGCAGGGTGGGTGATGGGAATAGCAGGAATAGTGGGGACCGTTTAGAACCAAAGGGCACAGGGGGCAGGACCGGCAGGAGCGGTATGGATGCAAAGCACAAGTAGGGGGTGAGAATAGCTGGAGCCGTTTGGAACTGAACCGTGGTGGGGGGCAGGAATAGTGAGAGTAGTAGGGGCTGTTTGGAACCGAAGCGCGGCACTCTGTTGCGCTGTAATTACCCGCCCCAATTCTCCAGCAGGTCACAGAGAAGCCCAGGTCTTCCCATCAATCACAGTTTTGTCTCAGATTTTCCGTTTTTTTAACGAGGCCATCTGTGTTCCTCAGGGGAAGGGCGGGGTGGGGGGGGGGGGGGGAGGAGGGGGGCGTGTGGTGTGTTCTCAAGGAGCCCAAATCCACCAAGAATCGCTCAATCTCCTGTCTTTGGGGATTCGTCGGCCGTCTCCATTACATCCTAAACTCAGCGGTGCGACTCACTGTAATGGCTGCTCTTCAGCACATGGGTGATATGAGGTGAGCCTGCTGGTAAAATGGCGGCTTGGGCTTTGTTTAATAAAGAGTGGGAAAGGGGGTAAGGGGTAGTGGGCCCAGCATGTGGACATGACTGTTGTCTACATATTGTCACATTTTCAGAGTCTTTATTTGGGAGGGACACACGCCAAACCGAACTGCCCACCAAGATGTTCTGTATATTCACAGTTTTTTTTAAAACTGAAGATATACAGTTAACTAGAGGCCTACATTTGCCGTGCCTTGGAAAGCAATTCAAGACTCGATATGCAGTGAATTCATGAAAAGGTCAGTAAGAATGAAGGCATAAATTCTTTGACAGTACAATGAAATTTTAGCTCTAACACTTTAGTGTTACAATAACAATTTTATTCAGTTTAGAAAAGCAAATGAATAACATCTTCTTATTTAATGCAATTGAAACTTTGACACAAGTTTTTATATGAAAAATAAAAGTAGAAAATGAGTTTTGAATTTTGAATGCCAAATTAGATCTTGTAAATAGTGTCAATAGTTTTTACTATTGTGCTCACAGTTTTTCACCAGTGGTTCTACGAAATATGTGTGTAAGCAATAGGAAAAAAAATAACTGCAAAAGGCTATCTCTCCCCAGCCAGAAACATGTCACAGAGAAAATGAAAGTGTCAGGAAGTGAGAGACGGACAGCTCCTGCAAGGTTTTTAATGCGCCTGTGTGCGAGGACGTTTTCATGTTCAGGTCACCAGTGGCCAGCAGGCAACGAGGCCTCCTCAGCGACGGTCTTGTCGACTTAAAAATAAATAAATAAATAATAATATTTTTTATCCTACTCTTGAACATTTTTAGGTCTCATTACTGCTGTGTCCTCCGTCGCTGAGGGAAGAGAGCAGCCAAGCTCACACCCCCCTCAGAGGCAGTGCAGTGCAGCCACCATTTCATGTGCAGACTACAGGTGTCTGATAGGCTAATCTGCTATTGAGTCAGCCCTTTGCAGAATGAAACTCTGCCTGATTGGTCAACACTGCAACCAATCGAATGCCAGCACTGCCATGGTCAAGGTTCAGCACAAGCCTATAGGGCATTTAAGGCAACAGAGGCCCTGTGTTTCCTCCTTCATAGAACCAACCTGGGGGGTCTTGCATTAAGAGAAGTTTTGATGACTTTTGTGATACTATGAGCAAATTTCACTAAGCGAGAGATTCTGTAAATCACAGGCAGTCTAAACAGGGTGTGCAGCAGTTCTGTAAGGTCATATTTAAATATACCTTCATCCCCCCCCCTTCCCCATTTCACCATTTGAGAAATTAATCATGGTTTGTGGAAACTGGAAGCTAAGATAATCAGAGTCTTGTGAAAGTGCATTCCTCTTCTCGGCAGTCTGAGAGAGGTTTTCCACCCAAAACAAATCCTGTTCCGGGGGCGTTTGCTCTCCCTTGTTTTTCCGTTATGGTATCCTAAAATAAATAAATAAATAGGAGGAAGCAGAAAAAAAAAAGCCGCCGACGTTCTGTCACATCGTCTGAAATTGACATCATTTAAACTAATGTGAAGTCACTGATCCGTGTGTTCCTATCCACACAAATAACGAGGTGTTTTATGGGAGCCGTCAGGCTCATTCACCGGCACCTAGCCAGTGCCAGGCCCCCCGCCCCCCTGTTCGGAGGCTGAGAGGAGACCATCCATCATTCTGATCAAACTTATTGAACATCTGTCTGCTCTGTTTGCACGGTGACTTGCAAGGGTTAAATCCCTAAAGAGAAATCCTGTTTTTCTGTGTGCATGGTCACGCCATTACTGCTTCATTAGTTTGCCTCCTCAGAACTGTTCCTTGATTTTTATTTTTTTTTTTTGTATTTTTTTTTTAATAACACCCCTCAAATACATATTGGCAGTTGGCAGACAGGCAACCAGTTTCCACCTGTGTTCAAGCTGTGACTCACTAGAATTTATGGTAGGTTCTTATTTCCTTAAGGGATATGATGCTAAACAGTCAAAAATGCCAATATTTAATTACAACAGAGTCAATTGCTCTGCTAAGCTGAAGGGGAATGAGGTAGCAGGGCCATTGTGTAAAGCAACATTGAAAGACAACCAAGGATTGACCATAGGTGGGCTTGCCTATATTACTGTCATTTTTACATCATCTTATCATTATGTTAGGGCTGTAAACAATGAAAAATGATCTGAATAGTCTGTGATTAATCATGGCTAATCACAACTTAATTCGCTAGATAATAGAAATTAATAATGATATCTCAGTTTAAAAGGCATTCAGCCTTGCTGTAGGCATCCATTTGATGTAGTTGGCTAAAACATTGATTAAGTCTGTAAGAAAATGATCCTCTCAGTGCTGAAAATAATGACCTCTGTTGCGTTCGTAGTGGCTGTACCATATTATGTGTTTCCAGAGCTTATATGGCCTATTCCTCAAACCAATAACAAAGCCAAAAGTGTTATGAAATGGATTTGTTAAAATCTTCATCAGCAGAACATGAGCATAAACCCATAGGCAGGGCAACGTAGAACATTTGTTTACCAAGGTGCACATTTATGCTGTTCGTGTTCTGATCTGATAAAGTATCGCTAATGCGATCAGTTCTTGTTGTGCATTCTGTCTTACACTTAGCATTATTTTGCAGACATTGACGTTGAAGTGCTATGAAAAGAAGACCTCTCACCCATGTCTGCCCAACAACTAAAGCTACGTGCTTTTGGTTCCTATGGGACCAGTCTGCATGGCTGTCAGAATCTTGCACTGTACAAAAAAAGTTCTGGGGGAAAAATAAATAAAAATATTTGTTAGGTTTGAAACTAACCTTTCATCTCAGTAAGGGGGGAATGGTACAATCTCTTAATGAAAGGCAGCTATTTACACATAGGCCCAGATTTTAAAGAAATCCTTTAACATACTTAAAATGTGTTGTCAATAACATGATTTGTGATTGGAGGAAACTTCCTCAGCCAATTACATGCTCTCTTAGTCTTTCTGTACCCGTAAAACAGTTTTGCAGGTACTAAAGTCTTTCGTAATTTAGGACCTTAGAGTGCAGTTTGTTCTCTGTAGGCTTGCTCAACTGCCAGATACACAGTGTGCCAGTTCCAAATAAGGAAGTGTGATTTATAGCATTATAAAATCATAAAATTAAGATATTAAGCATTTGATATGATTAAAATGAGTTAAAGCAATAATTTTAAAAGCCCAATTGAAAATATAAATATTGCTCATGTGTAAATGTGATTGTGTGCGACGGAGTGTGAGTGTGTGTGAGTGTATGGGTGGTTGTGTGAGTTTGAATGTGTGTATTTGGTTGTGCATATGCATGTGAGTGAGTTTGGATTTATATGCGTGTATGTGGTTGAGTTTGAATGAGTGTATTTGTGTGTTTACATGCAGTTTAAATGGCATACATTAGGTGTATGTGCACATATAATGAGTGTTATGTAGAGCACGGATTTCACAGTCCATCGGAATGAGATGCACGCGCGTGTTCGGGGCTCACCTGTGCATGTCTAACTGATGGGCCGGCTCCTCGATGCAGGTGCTGTCTGACACTTCCCTTCGGCGAGCGCTGTACCGCGGCACATCAATCAGGGCTGCGTGACGGCGGCGGCGGCACCTTCAGCCGTGCCTATTTCTGGAGCACCGTGTCGATGCTGGCTGACTGGGATCGCACATGTCTGAAGGCATCCCTCGGTTTCGCATCTGTTCCGGGGGGGCTCGGCGTCAGCATGAATAGGAATGAATAGGAATGAGGCAGAGAGGCAGGCGTCTGTGCTGTCTGAACAGCTGTAGATGTAAGCCTTTGATTAATGATTATTTATTGATTAATGATTCTCATTTTAACACATTTAGGCACATGTAAAAAGTGTGTTTTTAACAGAGCAACATATTGGCCAGGGCATGAAGAGGGTAAAAAGGATTAAGTGCTTGTAATACAAATGAATTGCTTTGCTAAAGATGACTCTGTGCAAACTTATGTGTTATATTACATTACATTACATTAATGGCATTTGTTAGATGCTCTTATCCAGAGCGACTTACAAGGCAAAGTGTATATGAATGCTACAAAACGTGCAAGGTTTTGGGTTAAAATCCCAAGTGCCAAAGGTGATAGAATAGATCAGGACTCCCCTACAGACTATGTAAAGCATTAGATGTAGCATTGGCTGTGCTACAGCTCTGCAGTGTGAAACTGGTTAAACTGTGCTAACGTATTAGCTGTGCTGTAGCTCTGCAGAGTGAAACTGGGAAAACTGTGCAAACATATTAGCTGTGCTGTAGCTCTGCAGAGTGAAACTGGGTAAACTCTGCTGACGTATTAGCTGTGCTGTCGCTCTGCAGAGTGAAACTGGGTTAACTGTGCCAGCGTTTTCACTGTACTAAACTTATTCAGTGTGATACTGGGCTAACTGTGCAAAAATCTGGCTGTGTCACAGCTCCTCAGTGTGAAACTGGCTAAACTTTGCTAAATTTTGGCTGTGCTACAGATCTAGAGTAATAATTCTCAAACTCGATGCTGGGTAGCCTCTGTGTATGCTGGTTTTTCTCTTTTTGACCCATTCAGGACATTTTGTTATGGCATACAGAGCCACTTCCTATATAATGTTGACTTAAGAGGGTACACCACACTTCAGTTGACTTGCAATGTGTCGAACTGACAGCTCATCATGTTTCAGAGATTATTGTGTCATGAAAATGAGCATTAGATTTTAATTGTGTTGTGTCTGTGAACAGTGAGAAGGGGTAAGATATACACAGCTATCAAAATGTTGGAACGATTCCATTAACTAAATAATCAGTCTTTGTCTACTTTAGTAGCCTAATCAGGTTTAACTACAGGCTGAAATAAAGTAGAAATTAATATGTTAGGATGGCCTTTTAAATGAAAAAAATATAGAGTTAATCTCAAAAGTTGTGAAATCTGAATTGATTTAATTGTTCTTGGTTTGATTTTATTTGACAGTTCAAATAGCCTTGCTTGCTTTTTTGTCTCTGACTGCATTCAGAGCAGGCTTGCGAACAACTCTTTTTAAACTGCCACAGAAAACAAAATATCACTGACAGACTTTGGTCTCGACATGGTTGTCCTGTCCTCTAGGATCAGTCAACACAACGAACAGTCCCTCTGCGGGTCACTCAAAGTTAGAGTGGTGAGGATGTGACAGGAACTGCAGGGATCTCACCACTGTGAGTTCTGATTGGCTGACAATCAACTGTGTCCTTTATTTACAGAGTTCTGATTTGCTGAAAAATTACTGTGGTGTTTGCTGATTGGTTGTAAGGTAAGCCCCAGCCAGAAGTACTGGTGGGTGGGCAAGAATTGCACAGTAACATTGAATTCTGAGAGCATGTAAGGGCATGAGACATAAAAAAAAACACCAACATGCAAGTCTCTAATTTCAGGTATTTGTTAACTTTAGTACAAAATAAATGCTATGGGGAAGGAAAAAATACATGTACCAGGCTCTAAAGCATCAATTTGGGACAAACGATGAAATGGTCCTTGAATAGCTGTAGGCTATTTAAGATGGCAAACAAGTTGCTTTGCTAATTTTGGAAAGAATCCAGTACAAAAGATATTATTAATTAATGGTAGTGTCCCACAGGCTTTTCCCGCTGACCGCCCGGGCCTGCCCTGCGCAGGCTAAATGCGTCCCACACAAATTACTGCTGCCTCCCTAAGGAGCCACAGCAATCCCCTCCTGCCGCTGAAGCACTTCCTGGAATACGTTCCGGCTACGGTGGGGAATAAGGGACAAAAAACCTTAATTGCAAAAGACATGCTAGCTTAGCATGGTTTTGCCATTGCTAAAAATAATACATGCTCAATTCAGACTGGATCACAGCCGGTGTATGGTATAATGGTTATTGTTAATTCCCAGCTAAGGTGCTGCAAACTGCACTCTTGAGCAAGATAGTTCACCTGCAATTGCCTCTGTAAAAATATCCAGCTGTATGAATGTGTATCAGTGTATAAAACTGTAGGCTGTGCAAGTCACACTGGATAAGAGTCTCCTAAATACCTGGACAGTAATTCATGTAATTGCTTGGACTATAATTTTGATGCAGAGACCTACAACTGCTTTCATTCAAAATTAGGGAAGGAAGAAAGCTTCTCAAATCAAAGACCTTGAGTCACGGCATGTGGAAGATGAGCGTTTCTCAAGAATGTGGTCTAAATGTCAGGAAGTATCCAGGAATGTATCTGAAATGTGCTGAAGCTGAGGGTGTATTTTGGAAATCTGTAGGAGCTTCAAATAACAGAGATCGGTGTTAGCACTTGTATCTACTGTCTGAAACACAGCTGGAACTATCAGCGTCACAAGGGCTCTGCTGTTGTTATGAAAGGATTCAAATAGAAATTTTCCAACTTCGTAAACATAAAAAATAATTCTGAATATATTTAAAGTGGGACACGATTCCTTAGAGGCCAAAACTGAGAAGGGCCTCTGGGTTGGCTGTGTAATAGAGACAAAAATTTGTGGTGAACACCTTAGACTGGGTGTTTGTGTGTCAGCTGCGCCATTACCAGCTATCACCAGGGGTCAGTATTTACGAGTAAGCAACTGGCCTAACATTGCAAAGGGGAAGTTTGGGGTTAGGCTAGTTACAAGTAACCTGTCTCCTTGCTCTCTTGTGGCCACTGCTGGACAGACAGGGGTGTGAGTGGCATATGTGCTGACCTCTTGTTCCTCCAGGGGCATGAGTAGTATGTAGCTGGTTACACACCTGGAGGGTGGAAAGAAGTGAGGGCCAGCTGTCACATGGTACAACAGCAAAGTCACATGATCATGGCTCATGGCTTCCTCCTCCTGAGTCAGAGGTAGAGGGTTACTGGGGTGGGCTGTTAAGTTCGGAGTTTATCACTAACCCCAAAAAAAAAAAAAAAAATCAAATGGGAGACCATCTCTGTTGCTGTGATGAACAACACCCATGACCCAGATGGTACACAAGCTGAATCACAGTCATCTTGAAATAGAATTAATTAATGTCTTACTTTTAATTTAGCAAAAAAAAGCCTGTTCTTGATTTAGATATTAATTAGAGCTTGTAACTTGGCTGAGACAGAAAGCGAGAAACCTGCCAAAGATTGCCCCTGATACTGTGTTTGGATTCGTTACTGATGGGCCTGCGCTACCAGCATTAGCTCATCAAATTGAGATTTCTAATATTATTCTGAGAATAGCAGAGACACATCTAAACGGGGGAGAGAACTTTCTGAAGATAAATAATTAGGTTTCAAGTATTCCTTGAGTCTTGTAAAAACATACTGATTTGCGCTTTGATATTGTTTATTGATTAAAAACAG
>JAFBMS010000292.1:5000-127500 GCA_019788955.1 Albula glossodonta
ATGCAGTGTGGGTACCTGGCAGGGCATTCTGCCCGAAAGTCCACCAATGTTCTGAATAACAGAGAGGACTATGTTGGCCGCAGCGCTAAACCACCACGATCATACAATCTCAGTCAAAATCGACGAAACACACCCAGTTGAGCAACCTGAAATACAAAAGGCAAACAACGTTTTATTTATAACAAATAATCTAAGCAACATATCAATACGTTAAAAGTAAAACACATATAAGTAACAAATAACATATTTACAAGTGGAGTTCTCATGGTGTCCTTACATTGTTCAAAGTGCTAAATGATGTGGCAGCTACAGCAGACAGGCGAATTAACAGTGAAGTCGCCAACAGCAACAACAAACTAAAACAAAATGGCTAAACTGGAATTAACGAGTGTCCTGAGAAAAGTCCAAAGAAATTTCCAGAGAAATGTCAGAAGTGACGACGTGGACAATCCATTTTGTAGCTTGGCATCCTTTTAAAATTGCTGCTCAGCAATGATCACAAAGTCCTCAATTGCTGCATCTCTAATCTGGTTTCTTGGTGATGAGCGGGATGTTAACTTGTTTTCATAGCAACGGTCGCCAGTGTATCCAGTTGTTTCCGCATCCTCTACAAGTGTTGCCTGGTGATGATATTAATGTTCTAAGCTCTGTCTGAAACATTAAAAAAAAAGAACACAAAGCAGCAACAAAACAGATCATAGGAGGCAATATAAAAGCAAACGGTTAACCAGGGAGACATAACTACAGACTTCCCCTGCAGAGTGTTTGTTAATACGGGCATTTTCCAGGAATTGACTCTTAATTACGCCCCTTGCCCTTGATCATAATTAATGAAAATTATCTTGGCGTGCATCGATTTCAGGGTCTTCTCTTCCTCTTAGGGAGACACTTGGAGCAAATGGAAAAGCATAAGAATAGACAGTGCGAGAATCAGGTTCAGTATCCCCTCGCTGGAATCAATAGGATTGTATTTGCATGTCATAGAAAAAGGTGGCTAAATGAACATGGTCGTGGAAAGGCCATTCCGTGGCTGTCACCACGGCGACAGAGATGATCCATTAGATAGTGATGGAACAATGGCCTTGGCTCAGCCATGAATCTTTCACCATTAGCGTCATTCAGCTGATGTAAGTAATTATTATTTTAGCATGAGCCAGCTGGACAGAGATTAATTATTTCGGCTGCGAGAGAAGAAAGCGGGCCTTTTGAGACAAATGCTAAGTGAAAAATTGAAATGTGCATGGATAATGCGTGACACTTCTGGAAGAAGTGAATGTCTTTTCTGTGAGTCAGGATTATGCTTTTACTATGGACAGATGTGGTGTACTGTATGTCATGTGATCTCTACTGTACATACCACTCACTTAGGAAACACTTCAGATTAAGTATATACATTTTTAATGCTTTACTTGACTAAACATAATGAAGGCTACATAACACTGACATAACACTGTCATAATCATACTATAACATCTGTCATAAGCAGCCATAAGAATGTATTACAGTTCAATGAATATGTCATAGCGCTGTTATAATTTGTGTACATTGTTGTAAAACACATTAAACATAACTATTACAAAATGTTCATTACATGCATTGTGACATTGTTGTCTTTTCTCAGGCTTTATGTATCTGACGTTACCCTATTTCCCCCATTTAATGGTATCTCTGATTGGCCTATGGTTTGTCTTCAGCATTGTGCCCTCCACACCCACAGGGGGCACCAGCACAGCTTAAGAGACTCAGTTTCCTCATTTTTCAGTTGTGATTTTGACCAATATCACCTTGATCACAGTGGTCTCAGAAAACACATCTTTTTTGGCTCCCAAAATCCAAAAAATGGGAGTTTGAGGGCTGATACCAACATCTCGACAACAAATTGATTTAGCATTATTTTGCCCTCAGATTCCACTTACATTTCTCTAACACCAGTCACATTGAACTCTGATAACCCCGCTGCCAGTGGAATTGGCCCTACCGAAGCTGTCCCCTACTACTCCAGACCACATCAACAGCCAAGGCTTACACGCACGTTTATTGATTTATTATCTATTTAAACAGATTAGGTCAACTGAGAATTCAATTTGCCTTTGCCATGAGCACCTGGGGAGTCAGTGTGGGTGGGGCTTGCGAGGGATTATATGACCAATAAGACAGAGGGTTTTTTCAGTAGCTAGATATTGACAGTCAGTTATAATGTGTAACATGAACAGGATGCCATAGCTAACATTCTACTCTAACGCTCTCGTAGTTAACCCTACTCTGGTAAAAACCACCATGGCATCTTTGTTGGCCTCTGTGAGTCAGGATGTGGACTAAAAGTCTCATCTGAGGGACAGCACATCCTCCAGCCCAGTGTCCCCATCACAGTGCTGGGGCATGAGGAGTGGGTGCCCCCTTACTGGGCTATCAACATCTCTTCGCTTTCACCTTAGCTTTCTCAGGTGGGCTCCCATGTACAGGCGCTACCCAAGCCACACCTAGCTTCAGGTGGGGGACACTGGAAGGAGTCAGGGTGTTATTACCCCAGATATCAGGACACTCGTTTACTTTAGATCAGGGGTTCCCAAAACCCATGACCCCCAAAATAACAGCACCAGAGACTCACAACCCCCACTTATCCCCGGAGGTGGTTGAAGCGTACAATTCACGTACACACACACTAATAGGCCTATTCACACCGGGCACAGTGCTTTGATAACACAAAGCAATACAACAGCTTAACAACCATAAATGCATTCTTTTGTATAGTAATAAAGTAACATTAAACTTACCTAATGAGATTGATGGGCACTACGCATGGACCACAACAAGTCCAGACTCGGTTTAGTGTTGGGTTCTGGAAATCATCTTGCAACCCCCCACCCACTTTAAAAACCCCTGCTTTAGATAACTGATTGTCACTCATAAAGCTGCTAACGCAGGCCTGACTCACAGCCACAGTCCCATGGACGCCTAGGTTAAGTGAACAGTGATTACAAACGGCTTTACAGTCCACCCTCCGATAAGGAACAGAGATGTGAACTCCCCAGGGGCGCTGAAGGTAAATCAATCGAGTCTACTGGCCCTTTGGGAGGACATGGGGAGGGGGGGGCTGACACGGAGAAAGACGAAGCAGGGTGACAGACAGACCGTGGTGGTAGACTCTGTCCTGATCAAACCAGCGGTGCAGGCAGCAGGGCGTGCGAAAGGGCTGCTGTCGGAGGCTGTCTTTGACGCCTGTTTGAATTATTACCTAATGTAGCAGAACAGCACCCTGTGGCTAGCAGACGCTGCTGTCTCCCCCACACACACACACACACACGGTCCCTGTGTCCATTTTGCTGCCCATTTATCTATGATTCCTTGGAAGCGTCCTTGTATCTGCTTGTATGTGTGTTTCTTTTAACTATACAAAACCATAAAAGTGTATAGGAAGACACAAGGTTTTCTAAGGCATATACATTTAAAATCAATGTACAGAAAAGTTTATCATCCCGTCTTAAGGCATATAGCCTTAAAATCATGAATAGAAAAACCAACCCTCAGAGGTAGCTTTCCTGGGCGAAGGTGTACAGCCAAAAACTCATGCACAGAAAAGCATACATACAGCTTTCCATTCCAGGGCAAAGGCACATAGCGCTCAGAGCTTACTAACCTTTAAACCAGATCCGTTAGTGATCATTTAAGTGCTGCGAACGCCAGGTATAGAGGAGACATGTAACCCAGGCTCGCAAAGCTCTGGAAAAAACAAACCTGCTAAATATTTAATGGAGCAACAGCCAAGGGCTTCCACTCGGGGTTGGGCCAGCTTGTCTGTGTGAGCGTGCTTTTGTGCTCACAGAGGCCGTGAGACAATGCTGTGGATATTCTGGGGGTAATTGATGCTCTCTGAAAGGCACCACCTCATTCATATTTTAGCGCCCTGCATTTGTTTCCCAGGTGGAGGCGTTGCTGCTTGCCTAAACAGTTCTTGGGTGTGAATGTGTTTCGGAAACAAGACGCAGGTATTCCTATGTGTCGCTAATTTTCAGGCAGGGGTTTTGTCAGGCTTTGCAATTATTATAAATAAATGCCGGTGATGACATCATCACATTGCCTATCACTGTATCATTTTCTCTCTACTTTTTCTTTGTTTTCTTTCTTTCCAAACCCCCTCCTCTTTCTCTCCCTCCCATCTTCCTCTCTGAATTGTGAATGCCATCCTCCTCCTGCCTCTAACACCCCTCTGCACTCTTCCTCTTTTTCTGTCCCTCCCTCTCTCTCTGATTAACCATCCCTTTCTTTTTCTCTCTCACTCTCTCCCTCACTCTGATCGGCTGTCCCTCTCACCAGCCCCCGCCCCCCCCCCCCCCCCCCCCCCCCCCCCCAGTGTGCGCTGTTCCCATGTGACCTAGGTGAAGTGCTCAGGCCATGTCCCCTGCAGACCTGTAGAGTTGCTGTGTGGCTCAGGCCGTGTCCCCTGCAGACCTGTAGAGTGTGGCAGCACATCAGCGACAGAATGAATCATTCAAACCTCTGTATTTCAGGCCTGTTGTTTGATTAACCTCTCAGTCTGTGGACTTCATTAGCATGGCCAGAGCAGGGTGGTAAATACAAAACCACAGCTCTGTTACTAAGCCTTTATTAAACAGTTATTAAGGCTTTACTAAGCCTTTATTTTTGTGTTATTATACTACTCCTGTGATGATTGATTGCTATTACAATAATAGTTATAATAATGAGGATGGATGCTTATCAGTTGATTGTCTTATCCGTAATAGTGCTTTATTGTTATAACCTTCATCATCAGGTCACTCTCATCAGCAGCATCATCAATATTCTCATTGTTTGGTGTAATGATGCTTTTGGCAACATCGCCAAAAATCGCCGTTTGCGGTTGGCTTCTGTTCAAGTATAAATCAGGAGGGATTTGTTCTCTGCGTCTTGTGTGGTAAACGAGATATCAACTCCCTGGTCCTGCAGGAATGAGGAGAGAAGTCTCCTGGAGAGTGCATAAGTATTTCCTTGAACATCAAAGAAGCTGTCAATTATGAATTATTAATATCCTTTTACCATATTAACAGTGGAAAGCATCCTGATTCTGGCGGCGGTGGAGATCTGAAACATTGAGATAACTGTATTAAAGATTGAAAGCAAAAACAAACGGTGAATGTTGTCCATTTGCCTCGGAGTATTAGCCAGTGAAGCTGAGATGGCAGTAACCCTTCTGCTCATCGCTGTTTCAGTAACAGATACAGACATCCGAATGAGCTAATGGTTTACTTTGATTTAGAATTCCAGTTGCATGGTACAGCATTGAACTTTGTCACATGCAAACAACCATGCAGCCGAAGAGTCGGTTTAAAATCAGCACTCTACACACCCAACACTCCATATGCTGTGGAGTTGTGGACCTACCTTACAACTCAGCTTCCTCATGACATGCATTAAGATCGGTGATAAAGATCTGTGTACGCGCAGGTCTTTGGCATTTTGCATTGTACGATGCACCAATAATCAGTAGCTTTTCCTTTTTCTCCAACAATTTAGTTGTTTGTAAGTGCTTTGTAGCAGGGAGAAATTGGCAAAATAAGTCCATCTACATGAACAAAATAAACAAAAGGACATTTTTGTTTAGAGTATAATGAAGGTTATTAAAGTCACAGTCAAATTCATAAATACAGTAATTCCATATTCGTCGACTCGTTTGCCAAAGCAGTCATCATAGTACAGGGCAATCTTATACTTGTGTTAAGATGTGTGCTACAACAGTACACAGATATGCAGATTGTGGTGCTGAACCCAGTAATTTGTGTTGAGAATTGCATATACAGCATGCTAATTATGAAGCTTTGATCGCGTCCCTTTTCCACATAGAATATTGAAAATGTAAATGCATAAAGGACATTCTGTATTTCCTGTCTCGTTAGCGAATGAGTCATTGCTGAGTTATCTCTCGTTTGAACAATTTGTTTTCATCTCGCTGTTTCGTTTGCCCGCCACACTGATCGGCCTGACAGTCCTTTGTATCTTCTGGGAGAGTGTTTTTTTTTTTCCAAAGGGCTGCGATCTGCATGTCATGTCAGAAAAAGCCCCGGTGCCCACCTTCAGCTGGTCTCAAAGGCGGCCCTGTCTGTTTCGCTGTTACATCACGCCGCTGTCAACGAGGAGGTGTCGCACTCCATCAAGCCAATCTCATGCGACTCTCCTTGGAAGACCTCTCCCATAGTTTGTGCAAGCTGCCTTAGCAATTAGCGTCAGGCAGAAAGAAAGAGAGAGAGAGAGAGTGGAAGGAACCAGCCTGTGGAGAGAAGTGCAGTCCTCAGCTTCGGCTCCCTGATTGGTCCCTAGTCCCATTCCTGCCACTTCGATATTGTCAGAACAACCGTCCTCCCAAAAACATTAGGCTCTTTTTTAGTGCTTTCCACTCCTTTATCACTGTTAAAGCAGTATCAAGGTTAGGGCCCCAGTTTACAATTTGTGATTCAAAATGATTCAGGGATTACCTGATGTGTTCATATGATTGCATCAATCAAAATTTGTGATGTGAAAATTGCCTTGAATTGTCTTCTCGGTCGAATTGGATATATTTTGTGTGCAATAATTTTGCAAAGGAGATATTCATCTCAATTGCATTTTAAGGTACAAGAATGATAAAATATGATACAAGATAGAGAAAATGAAAAATTGGCCTTAACATCTGTGTAAGCGCATTGAAACTACAGAGGGCAAGGATAGCGCAATTCTTATCTGCATTCATTTGGTGACATTGTATTTACAGTTGTAAAAACTGTATTTCAATATTTGAATGGTGTTCTACACAAGAGACAAGATGTATGTGGAGAAACTAATCTCATTTGCAGAGAATAGCAGATGTCTTTACTGAAATCCCTGTGCAAATAATTCAGTGTTTTCAAGACATTTTCATTTAGCAATATTTTAACTTGCAAATTAGCATAAGCAATTCTTCTGTTTGAAAGGCACAGACATGGGGATAAAAAAGGCTGATTCAAACAACACTTAGAATTGGTATAAAAGTGAAACCTAGGGAAAAATATCCACAGCGTACGTGCAAGGCACTTATAAATCAGTTTTCAGCAGGCGGTGTGCTCACTGTGTGCAGAGAAGCCTAAGTCATTTAAAGCCCAAAGAACTGATTTACCTATTCAAAATATTAACAATAAAATGCGCAAGTGATCACTTTTCAAAGACAAACCCCCAGGTGTAATTTAAATTCATCAAATTGCAGGAAGTAACAGAGTGTTTCCCACAGGAGGAATGAAAATAGAACAGCGCACTTGAGAAAACAATAGTTCCTAACTACACACACTGTGTGTGCGTGTGTGTGTGTGTGCGCCCGTGTGTGTGTATTAAAGGCTGTGTGCATGCATCTGTGTGTGTGTGTGCGTGTGTGTGTGTGTGTGTGTGTGTGTGTGTGTATTAAAGGCTGTGTGTATGCATCTGTGTGTGTGCGTGTGTGTGTATTAAAGGCTGTGTGCATGCATCTGTGTGTGTGTGTGCGTGTGTGCATGCGTGCGTGTATGTAGTGTGTGTGTGTGTGTGTGTGTGTGTGTGCGTGTGTGTGCGTGTGTGTATTAAAGGCTGTGTGCATGCATCTGTGTGTGTGTGTGTATGTGTGTGTGTTTGTGAGTGTGTGCACACTTGTTATACTCTTTGGGACGGGTGGATATCCATTGGGTATAAGGATATTATTTTTATTTATTTATTTATTTTATTATTAATATAGTACAGTGTAAAGTCTGTGAGTATGTAAGGTCAAAAAGATGGGCGGGTACCCGGTTTCCATTGGTTTTGTCAGCTAGGCTGAGGTTCGGTGGTTTACCTCGTTTGGATGGGAACTGCACTCAGAGGTTAAGGAGGTGTAAAGCTTTTCCGTTTCACTCTGAGGATGCCCCTGCAGCTACCCTCATGGTATGCTCTCTGTCCCTCTCTATCCTGTTTATTAGCAAACAGAAAGTGTGTCCCAAGCACAGGCAGGAGGGGAGCGTAATGGTTAGAGAGCTTAGCCTGGAACTCTGGGGTCCCTTACAGGGCAGTGCTGTCATACCCCTGGGCAAGTTGCTTAACCCCAGTGACCTCAGTAAAAAAAACATGGAGCTGCACAAATGGAGTATGTACTACAGAAAATCTGAAGGATAGGTAAGAGAGCAATGGCGGTGAGTGTCTGCTTGTTTAGTATGCTGTGAATTGGTATGAAGAGTCTTTTTTTGCAACTAAATAAACAGAACATCAAAGATATGATGATTGATTTAGTAAAATGCAGCTCTGTGATGACATATCGGGAGCGGGTAATTAAGCAATGCAGTAGTGTAATACAGCTTGTACATGGCAGCAGTAATGGCCTCTCAGCAGAGCTTTGAGCTCAATGCTGATAGCCGTTTGTGAGAGGGGACACTTTTGTGAGAGTGCCTCTTTTGTCTCGGAAAATTGGAAATGTTTAAGGTTGACAGAACAATGATGGCACTTCTCCACAAAGGTTTTTAATTGAATTCCTATTAACCTTTTCTTTGGTACTTTGGTTTGGTCAAAAGTGAGAAGCAAAATTACAGGAATTTCAGTAGATTCATTTAATGAACTGTTTTCTCAAGAAGGAGTAGCTAACTCCACTCTCAATGGACTTATCCACTCTCTAACCTGACTATAAGATTTCCAGACTTCCTGGAGCAATATGTATGAATATGCCTCCGTTCCTACAGCAGTTAGACTGGGAGATAAGATGCAGGGTAGGTCTGATCGTGGTTTATGATTTACGGTGCACCAGAACAATCCACCCATCCAGATAAAGTTCTTCTTTTACCAAGCAATGCTTGGCAGAATAACACTGGTTGAGAGCCATTGATGAACTTGTTATTTGCATTTTTACATGACTTCATACGATTGTACGTCTATATAATTCACTTTATTAGCTGTGACTGGGTTGCTTAGGAGTAGAATACAATACAATTGAACAGAAGTGGATATTTTTCTTTGGCTTTTCCACACATAATGGAACTAAAGACACAGACAAGATAAGTAGTAAATATGATAAAAAAAAAAATAATAAATATAGGCCTACTATCATTACAAATTCATAAACCTGAATAAGTAGCAAGGTATTCATCACATTTGTTTATTTTATGATTGTTCTTGTAACCCTGGTATGTTTTGTAGCTTTACTGCACTGTATGTTCACCAGCACCAGAGAAAGAAAATGGGGATCATGAGAAAAGATAATTCATTGAGGGTGACCAGTTGTCTGGTGTTGTCACATGACAGGGACTTCAGTGATGTCTTCACCTCTGTGCAGTGGGAGCTAGTAATGTAATGTGTATGTAATTAAGATGAACGGCAGGTGGTGTGTTGACCATCCTGCGGGCATCGATTGGGAGAGTGTGTGATTGACAGCCCTGCTGGAACTCTGTTGCCAGATTGGATGGCTGATGTCCTCTGTGCTGATTTACTGGGCCACACAGCAACTTCACAAGTCCTCTAAGTCTGGAGTGTGAGCTTGTGGGGGCATTTCTTCATTATGACCTCATAAAAGATAGGCCCAGCCTGCTGTGAATGCTGATTGGTCAACAACCCACACCATGTTTATTTTATGAGGTCTACCACGAGTAAAATAGGATCTTACATATTACAACATTTTAAACAATAACAATAGCCCATATCATTCTCTGTTGCTTGCTTAATTGTGCTGATATTAATTTAATACCCCAAGTTCTTGTCCCATATTATTTAGTTTGTACAGTGATATTACAATTACAGGAGAAAGAGAAGCTGATTTATCAAGCCATAAATATGCACAGAGTTAATTTGATAAGAATCTTAATTAAGAAAATTAATTTTCACCAAAGACCTGAGTCTTCTTTTGAGGAGCCATTTATGGCAGGATTAAATTGCACACTTGAAAGCTAAAGGGTGAGATGGCAGAGTTAGCGCTAAGGAGAGATGAAGACAGAGTACCGCCTAATCTATGACATCATGGCCATTCTGATGCGAGCACTGCCATTTTTTACAGTGTTTAATCGTGCTATCATTACAGAGCCAACCAGAGCGCAAAAGTGCAAATTGGTTGCTACTTTTCTAAATCACCTTCCAGAAAATGTATGCTTTGTTGGAAATGAAGAAGGCATAATTACGAAGTTTTTTTTCTTTCTCCCGTCTCAATAATAGTATTTGGGGTAATTAGAATACTTCATTAGGCTCAGATTACAGGAGCTGAATGTGAACTGGAAGAAGTCACTGAAGGGTTTACGCTCGAATGACAAGGGAGGGGAACAATGTAAAACACCAGCTGATCAGTCTCTGCTTAACGCAGGCCTTAGAGGTCTCATTTACATGTGTAAAGTATGAGTTTGTGTATAGGCCTTATAATATATGAATTATATATTACTGTGTGTTTATGCATGTATCTGCTGTCATGGTCTACGTGTCATACCTTTATATGTTGTTGTGTTTATGTGTGTATTTTGTGTGTGTGTGTGTATACGTCTCTTGTGTCTGCATGCATTTTCTGTGATAATGTATATGTGGGCATGTGTCTGTGTGGAAGTGTTCTTGTATCTTGTATTGTATAGTGTGGGGACTGGCTCCTGATTGGATCAGCTGTGCTCAGCAGTGGGGGGGACTGGCTCCTGATTGGATCAGCTGTGCTCAGCAGTGGGGGGGACTGGCTCCTGATTGGTAATTAAGGGCAGGTGTGGTGCATTCCCCTGTGGCCAATCAGGCAGAGACATAAGTTTTCAATCCCAGTGACCATTCTGATCCTACTGCTTATTGTGGCAGTCTGTGTATCCAAACCGTAATCTTAACTCTGGGTCTTCAGACATCACTTAGAGATTTTCTCAGTAGTTTTGTAAACCGATTCAGGTTCAGCTCAGTTTTGAAGTCCCGCATTTGGACTATTTTATTGTTGGCTCAACTGTGCATGGGCCGTTATGATACATACGTTTATACATAGCAAAACTCTTTGGTTTGCCACAATACTGGGCTGTTGCTGCAGGCTTTACTTTTTAAAATGTATTTTATACACCCCTAACCTTCCTAACTTGAGTGTTTCAGTTTCCATATTTGAAAAGGCATTTGTTAGTTGTCATTAGGCTGTTCTGTGGTTTGGAGCTGATCTTCATCCTTCCCGATCAGCTAAAATTTGTGATTTCAGCGTCGGCACACGTGTGTTTATGTTCGTGGCCGTACAGCCCCAGAGGTTTCTGGTTCTAGATCCTCATTCTGGATCTGGGGGTAATGGTGTCTCAGGCATCAGTCTGTCTTTGTTGCGGTGAGATACTTATGACGGCAGGACTCCCCTGTTACCCAATTTCTTTTAACAACATAGTGATAGATTACAGATCAATATGGCCAAAACCTTTGAGCTGCACAAGGTCACACGCTCGCAATATTAATTCAGCTGGCAGGCTAATTTCACAGTTTAAATTCAAATCAAGAAAACCTTGCGTTTTTTTTCTTGCTGTTGTGCAATGCTTTGCATTTACCTAACATTTAACGGGGCCGGCCTTGCTTTACATTTGTGATTAAGAGCGCCGCTAACCTGTGCCCCCCACTGTGCAGTTCCCTAGTTATACCCTCCCGCTGTCAAAGCCATTATGACATTACCATAACCACAAAGATGGAGGAAATTGTTTCCAAAGTTTTTACACTTGTCTTCCATACTCCTTTGTGTCTCCAGTGGTATAAACAGAGCACACGTGTTTTAGCTAACTGAGGGATGGCTGCCAGTGATTCCTCAATAGCACAGGATATGACCACTTTCTGGTCCCCTATAGCCCATTGTGAATGTGAAATATGTTTTGTTGTTAAAAATTTCCTCATTTTGTGAGATTTCTTTCCATTTACCTTGTTTTTTAACTTGTCTGCATGTACACGTAGGAGTGATCACATATAAACTATTACTCTCCAGCAACTTGATATGAGATGCTGTATGTTTTTTTTCTTGTGGTAGGTCACAATGAAAGGGCAAAAGCAAGTAAACAGTTTCATTTGTTTGGACATATTGATTTAATTTTTCTATAGAAAAACACTTAAATAAGATATATGATACTTTAGGTCAAAAAGCTCTACTCCAGGAAATACGATCACTCTATGGATGTAGACCTATTGTACAAGAAAAAAAGAACACAGGAGATGGAACACAACCTGCCTGAAGTTTTAAACCTGCTTAGGTATCCCTGGTTACATTTTAACTGGATTTTTATATTTTGTTTTATTAATATTGCCAAGGCTTATCATTATTTTTTGTTTAATGTGATTTATATGGCAGAATGTAAACATATAATTTACTGATAATATTTTGTATTTCCCCGACAGAAATGTCTCAGTTGGGGATTAATTCTGCTGTTATATTCATTAATAATAGTAACATTTGTGTACTTTTGCATTTGTATTATGTATGTTGTCCCAGATCTGCACTGCTAGATAAAAATGCCACAGATAACTCCCCCCCCCCCACCTCCCAGTGTTCAGCAAATACTCCACAAATACCCACTTCTGAAATGATTGATGTGTTTTTGTTCTGTCAGCATTTTTCAAATGAAAGGGATTAGATCAGAACAACACGATGGGAGAAATATCACCCTAAAACAGACAGCTGATTGCATTGCATACTATAGACGTGGAAGACAAGACAAGGAAAAACCTTCATGTTATTCTCTCATGGTTTTCTAATGGATGGTATTAACACCAAAGCAGAGTGGTACAAATTTTATTCTAAAATTAGACATTTTGATTGCTTTTCAACACTACAGTTGTGGAGGACAAGAAAAAAAAACATGAATACTATATTTTGTGGAGACATTTCTAATGATTATTTAAACTGTCCCAGAAGGGGCTGGCTTTATTAATGTTGTTTTGGTTTTGTTTTGGTTTTGTTTTTGTGCTCTGGGTGGGTGGGTGGGGGGGCAGACAGGGGGAGGATGGACAGATGTGGGGGAATGATGTTTGGATGGGGTGACTGAAGCATTGGACGGAGGAGTGAAGAATGAGAGGAGAGGTATTTTAGAGGCCCATTTGGTGTTCTCCAGGTGATGTACCACATCCTGTAAGATGGACAAGGCACTGCTTAATGACCCAACTACCCAGCAAACTGACAGGCCAGAGAAAGTATGAATAATTAAGAGTACATTTTCCAGCTTCTTTCTAAAATGATTTCCCACATGCTGTGATGTACTTTCTTCCAAATATTACAGATGTGATATACCTGTCCTGTTTGTAAAGCTACCAAAGAAACTAGGAGGGTTTTACTTTTTCCAGGCTTGCTATGAGATCGACTACATCATCACTCACTGCTTCCATTTCATGGCGAATTTCTTTCAGAAAAATCAGGATGTTACGTTTGGCAAGAGTAAGCCTTTCCAAAAAAAACTTTGGAAATCAAAAGAGGATAGATGTTAATAAAACCCAAAATAAATAATATATAAGAAAGTGTCAAAGATTGGCTGTATAGTGCAAAACCAATCAATATTGTATAAAGTGTTTTTTTCCAGTGTGCCATTGTTGTGCCTATGTTATCTGTGCTTGACTCGTTTCAAAAGCAGTTCATTTTGATTGTGTCAATGCAAGTGTGAGGGGCTTTTTTTATTGTAGTCCAGGTAATAGATACTATGGTTTATACAGCCTTATACTCTACAGCGCCAGTTTAACAGGGAACGATGTGACCATTCCTTCAGAATGTAATCATGGTGTGCTGTAGGTCTGCGGCTGTTTATTGGGCTGTGTTCAGCTGTAGTCCAGCTGGAGATGAAACTGGGAAAGTGCATGTTTATGATTTACATTGATTTGACTTTGTTACTTAATCACTTAATCATATGACTTGAGAAATTGTTCATTGTGTTGTCATGCAAACATAAGCTAAGGTGTGTCTGTAGGGTATTATAATATATCTTAACAGGTGGGCATAAAACATGTTGTGCATCATCTCTTGTTACATGTCCAGCAATGCACACCTGACATCAGGTTAAACTCCTTTTCTGCCGTGAAAGCAATGCATGATGGGATTCTCTAACAAAGTAGAGCCTGGTGGTTCCACACTAGTGGAATTATATTTGAGGCACAGTGCAAAAATGGCAAAACTAGTACAGAATGTACAGACAGCATGCATAGTGTATGATTTCAGGCACATATAGTACCTGTCTCAGTAAGGTTGAACCAGCAGGCAGACACCTGTTGTTTCTAAAAAAAAAAATAAATAAAATATAGATGTCTTTCCATCCAAACTCCATCAGTTCCCTGTGAGCAGAGGTGTCGGCGAAGGAGTGTTCTTTAAGTCACAGTGTATAGCACTCAGAAAGTACCTATATACCATCTGATTTGTGTTTTGTTTTTCTGTAGTGCCCCCTAGTGTTGAGGAGTGTATTTTCTCAAACCCACTGGCACAGGATCAGTCTCATTTATCAGGTGCACATGCTTTCTACAGCCTTCTGCAAAGTTGCTATGGCTGCACACTGTGGCTTTAGCGCTGCTTGTTGCTGAAATGTTTATTTTTAGTTTCCTGCGAACAATCATAGAATTGCTGGCTGGCATCATTATGTGTTAGGAACAACTGTCAAAGCGATAGGCCCCAGGTGCTGTTTTTTTTTTTATTCAGTCAACCGTAGACAAGCTAACCAATTCTGGTTATTATAGATTCAGGCAGTGATGTTGATGGAGTTACTCTTGTAAATGGAGAGAAATTGCAGCACTCTGTGCCATTTTCAGATCAAATTGTTGGAGCTTAACAGATGTCAACTTTGTTAGTGCTTGTATGGGTGACCTGGAGAAAAATGTCTGATTCTTGTGTTTTCGGATGAACCGGGGGCGCTCTTCCCTTTGGAGCGAGACCTCAGTTTAGTGAAACCTTGGGATAGTCTGTAGATGGCACCTTCCACATCACAGTGTCCCCATCACCAGGCTTATAACAGAGAGTTAAAAACCTGGCACTATCACTCTGAACTGCACTGCATTTTCCGGGATTATAGCGGAGAGGTATAATACTGGCATCAAGGTTAAATAACATACTGGCTCTATGTTTCAGTGATAAACACTTTCTCACCTTTCTGTGGTTAGTGTGACCTTCCGGAAGTGCACAGCACAGATAGATGCTGTCGCTCTCGAAAAATCAAATGGAACTTTTGTTTGCACTTGAGAATGAGAAAGGGTGCTTTTTCTCTGCATGTTTCCTCCCAGTTATATCTGTCCATGTGTCTGTAGTACATGAAAGATGAGCATGGTTTTCCCGGGAACAGGGGAATTATTATGCAACAGAACTCTCTCATCCCGTACAGGCGATTACCATCGTGAAAGGGCAAAAGCATAAGCATGAGATACCTGCTTAAAGGTACACCTGGAGAATAATTGCAAATTTAAACCTTAGAAACGTGCATTAATCTTGAAGCATCTGAACTGTATGCATGTTATCAGTCCGCTAAGTTTTTTTTATGCCTCAGACCTCATGCCTCGATTCACGACAAGCATGTATGCTCATTTAGTATGGCTCACAGCTACTACACCTCTGGGAGATGCTGAATTCATGCTATCTGAAATATTTTGCTTATGGCAAATATAAATATTTAGCTTGAATATCCTACAAGTAAGATATAGTTTAAAATAAAAAAAAAATAGTTTTGTAGTTTAAAATATTTTTTGAATGTTTAAAATTTTGCATCTACAAATATTTTTTTTTATAAGGATACTTCCTATTATGCAATAGGTTACCCATTATTGATTATAACGGGCAAGTGTATCAAAGCAGTACCTTTTCCATGCCTGCACAGTTTTAAAACAGACCCACCTGTACCACTATGTGCTGTTACACAGTAATGTTAGCCTCAGGCTACATCCTGATCTCTCCCAATATCCTGTTGCTATTCGCATCCATAAGATACCTGTTTGTTTGACAGTGAGCATGTAACGGACGGGAAAAACCTACCCAAGACCTCTTTGTATAGCAGTTGTATTCAATGCATCCAACCCAAGACAAATCCAGTGTTTAAATGCAGCATCTTTTAAATCAGAAGAATACAGAAACTGGAATACTCAGCTGTACAGTATATGTGCAGTGAAAATATTATGGGACAGATAGAAGTTTGTATTGATGGTCAGGAGCAATCCAAAGAATTGACAGTTCTGAATCTGACAGTATATTAACCCCACAAACTTTACCTGACAGTGAATTTTCAAACCAAGAAGAGATGAAAAGTGTGATATCTGATATAGCTGAAGGATATATATATATATATATATATATATATATATATATATATATATATATATATATATTTTATTCTGACAGTAGAAGTATTTTCAATGTGCACACCGATCCCAGAGCTCTTTTAATGCTGCTTCCCTGACAGGTAAATGAAGGGCTTGTCATTCACCTGTTCCTTTGCAGGTGATATGTCTGTCCCCATTCTGTCACTTTCCCCACCGGTGGGCCAGACGTAAACTCTCAAAAATGGGTCCATTACAGTTTTCCACTGGGAGCAAAAGGACGTGGCAGCTGGGAATGCTAACCCTTACCCATAATGCACCTGTGAGAGACGCACATGTTTGTGTGGGTTTCAGAGTGAGAGACGACGATCTGCCGCTGTGCGACTGGGACACTGGGGCTCTCACGGTATGAAGATGTCAAAACTGCCCCAGATCTCTGACAGTCCAAAAATGGTTTATTTATTTACTTGCTTATTATTTATTTTCTCCCAAAGAACCACTTCAGTTGACAAGAAAGTATGTTGGACAGACTCTTAGGGATGCTCAATATCATATTACATTTCTTTTTGGTTTCATACATGTATAGAGAAGTGCAGCTCAGACAGAGGAACCTGCCCAGTTTTTAGCCATGCCTAAGTAACTTGGCCAAGTTGAGCTCTTTCTGAGGATGACTTTGCAGTGCATTTATCTTCATTCAAACTCTATTTTGTGGACTTGCACCCAAAATAAGAAATATATCATTTTGATCTAGTTTTGAGTGAAATCATTTTGAATGCCAAGGGGGCTTCTCTTATGACTTTATAACAATATTTTCTATCCAATCCCGTAAACTCTGAGATGGTGGGCTAAAGGGAAAGGGGAGGAAGCAGGTGATTCACACGTAAACTATGCTGAGAGGACGTTTGCATCAGAAAGTTAAACTTCAGTCACCCCCTGAGAATCTGACTGACATCCAAGCTTCATGTCCCTGCCGTGCCAGTACATTCCCGGATGGCAAGGCAAGAGTGTCTTGAGATTACTTAAGATCAAGATGTCTCGATTCTGAAACAGCAACCAGTTTGGCGACATGTCTGACTGGAGGCAAAGAACTAGGGTTAGATTCAATCAAAGCACAGTCTCTTTGAGATTTGACATAATGTTTTGGTGGGTACGTTATATTTTACCTGAGACAAGCAAATGTGTCCATTAGAATGTGGCCTCTTCATTGTGAAGTAGAGTGGCGTGCGCCCTTAAACAGACGGCCTGTGTTTGATTGACTTTGGCCCAGAGTCTTGTGCTGCTTTGAGGCATGTCAAAGAATGAACTGTGGTTACCTTGGGAACAGATTCGTCCAGGAGAAAATTGAGGGTACCACAGGGTACATGTGGCATATATTATGGTCTGGTTCACATGAAAGGGAAGCCTTGGGATGATGTCAGCCAGGCATCCCTTTTCTTTCTTTTTTTTAAATTTTTTCCCCGATTTTTTTCCCCCCTTTTTTTCCCAACCCGAATGTTCAACCAAACTTGTTGACCTCACTACAGCACTCGCGCTGACAGCTGTGGGAGAAGTTGAGTACGCGACTCGTCCGATTCACGTGATGACGCACTCGCTTCTTTTCATGTCGCGGCTGCACCAACAACCACACACTGCCTATGACGTTGGAGGAGGATGTTGTCAGCGTACAGTCGGTTCGTGCTGTCGCAGGCACCCAAGCATGACAAGGAGGGCGATACTGTGATGAGACCAACGGGAGTTGGGCTGTCTTACCCCGTATCGAACCCCAACCTCAGGACCCGTAGGCAGCAATTTATCCTATGAGCCACTCAGAGGCTATTACATCGCTATTCTTATGAATATTGTTTTCTATACCATAACTGATCCACAAGTTATCCAGGTGTCGGTTCTGAGAAGCTCTGGCACTTACTCTCTATGCTACCAAGCGGTCTAGCAAAACAGAAACCAAAACCAGAATAAAAAATCTGGCTCCACTTGGTGTGAAAAACAAAGAAATACAAGGATTTTTATGTCTTCAGTTTACATGATAAATAAAGTTTCTATTTCTTTTGTTTGTGTTCTAAAATTTCTAACACTTTTACAGGAAAATTTCTTAAGGGCTTACTGATGCCCTTTCAAAGTTTTCAAAAAAAAAAAAAATGTGTCAAATTGTTTCTGGGCTCTGTCTTGATAAACGTGTTAAATAATAACTGTGGGGGTCAGATCGGAACAGGCCTCAGTGACTCTGAAGTCACATGACGAGGAATTTAATTTCGGCGAAATAATGAGACAGGAAACATGACAAAGGATGTGGCTGATCTCACACATCAGGAGTGATTAATTGTCAGTCGCTGGCTGCCGCTGGAAGAGCGCGGTCCACTCTAAGATCCGAGAGAAATTCGGAGAAGAGCGGGTGAGGCCTGGGCTTTGTTCAGACGAAGACGCCGGTTTTTCTGAGGTAAATATTAAGCTGCTGTTCTAATAGTTTGTTGACTTTGAATGGCGGCAGAGAAGGTATGCAAAGGTCAGAGTGCTGTTTTCTTTTGTGTCTGTTTATTCTGGGGGATTTTAATTGCTCAGTTTGCGCCAGGCACTCTCAGGAAGGTGTTGTGAAGTGCGCATAAAACAGGGAGGAAATATCCCAGATAACAGGGATGTTTCTTGAACGTTGGTGATCGTTTATTTTGGTGAGAGAATGACAATGTGCCCCAAACAGCCTAAGGAAACGTACATTTTTTTCAAACAATTTTGAACATAATCAATGAAAAAAGACATAGCATACAAACTGGGGGTACCCTCTGATATTTACCATTACATCATGAAAACACATCGACAGAACAAACAATATGCCTCACAAGAGGTTTTGTTTTCCAAATCAAAAAGAAGTCAAGATGGTCATGAATATCGGTTGTTTTAATTCAAAATTAAAAGTAACATTCAAAACCTGATTGATCTCGTAAAGTCATAATTGAGGAGTGGTAAGGATCTGTCTAATTTCCTGTATATGGTCGTTCCACCACCAATAGATCATATTGAGTATGGATTTATTGGACAATTACACTCTTTGAGGTCTTTTCTACACTTAACAGTGAGTGAGCTAACCACCTCCAGCTTTATAAGTGGAGCTAATGATCTTGAAATTCAATTCCTGAACTCCATAGGCTGAGATTTCTGGTTGCAAGATACCATTAAGTCTCAGGCCTTTATCTCTTTTTAATGGAGGAGCCAAATTGCCTCCATACTCGGTTATTTCCATCGAATGAAAAACCCTGGGGACCGCCGGCGTGTGACTGCGATGGCGCAGGGCCACGGGCTAAAACATTAGGCCTCATGCATTGATTACCGGGAGAGGCAGAAACAAGAGGACATGAAGCCCGAACCTCATAAAACACCCTACAGAGGAACATTCAGGGTTTCCTAGCTGAGACGATTTCCACACAGGGCGCTGTATTTGACTGCCCCTGGTCAGTTTTTACCTGAGGAACACTGTGCATGAGATTAATTTGAGAGCACTGGATGAACATTTTGCTCCAGAATATCCAGCTGCAAGACCCTGAGATGTCAGCGGTGTTTGTGAATTTCTCTTTCCAGATTGATGCTAATTTGTCTCTAAACCTTAATGGCTATGCACTTGCTGTGCTCTGTTCACCATTGCGCTGTTACATGCTCACTGCTTTAGCACCATTACTCTGTTACATGCTCACTGCTTTAGCACCATTACTCTGTTACATGCTCACTGTTTTAGCACCATTACTCTGTTACATGCTCACTGCTTTAGCACCATTACTCTGTTACATGCTCACTGTTTTAGCACCATTACTCTGTTACATGCTCACTGCTTTAGCACCATTACTCTGTTACATGCTCACTGTTTTAGCACCATTACTCTGTTACATGCTCACTGCTTTAGCACCATTACTCTGTTACATGCTCACTGTTTTAGCATCACCATTACTCTGTTACATGCTCACTGTTTTAGCATCACCATTACTCTGTTACATGCTCACTGCTTTAGCACCATTACTCTGTTACATGCTCACTGTTTTAACATCACCATTACTCTGTCATATGTTCACTGTTTTAGCACCAGGAGCAAGGTTGGTTTTGGGCAGTGGGGCCAGATCTTTTGATTTTTTTTTTTTTTTCTTTTTGGATCACATTCCAATTTGTCCAATATGTCCGTGGTTAGGCTTTTGAAAATAAAAAAATACAGCATTTAAAAACCACTGGTCATTGTGCAGTCAAACTGCAGTAGGCTTCCACGCACTGCTCATCTCCGCACCTTGACACAGGCTTTTGGATAAGGTGTAACACACAGGTGTTTGTGCAGAATCCTGCACCACCTGCGGCAGAGCTGGTAACCAGGGGTGCTGTGGAAGTGCATCACCTTCATCAGGAACTCCACCAGGTGTGAAGAGAGCCATGTGCTCCACCTGTGTATGAGACTCGGCTGTGGTTCACCTTTTTTTTTTTTCTCAAAACCAAACCTTTATTCTGCAAAACTACCCAGCCGCTTCAGAGCAATGTCCACAGTAAATCTCACTAACACACACGGAGCATGAAGAGGAACTGAGAAAAGGCTTGTTCATAATCTTTGCAGTTAATGACACGTAAAACTATTTTTCTTTTGGTCATAAAAGTGGCACAGGATTTTCAGTGTGCCATAAAACAGAAAAAAATAACATTTCTTTGTGAAACATGCAATTTATGCACTCAGATTCTGTATTCATTCATATTTAAATGCAACAAATGGCCTTCATCAAAAAAATCTTAACACTGTTGTTCCCGTGTGCAAACTCTGTGTTGTACTGATAGCACAGCGTGTGTGTTTAAAATAGGGCCTGCACTGTCTGAGAGATTGGCTGTCTTTAGCACCTGGCCTTCGCTGTGTTTTTTTGTTCCTGTCAGGGTGGTTGGTCTTGTGGTTGTGCGGGAGGACAGAGGTTAGCTTCCTGCAGCAGGTCCAGGAGTCCACCTGTCAGTCCTGAGCGGACGAAGCCAGCTCCTCTGACAGCCCGGGGCACAGGTGACGTTGCCAGGGCACAGGTGATGTCGCTGATGCGGCTGCGGCTGCGGCCACAGGTGGTGCCACTGAGTTGGCACAGAGAGGGGACCCGCTGGACATGGGGCACCAGCAGACTGCCCCATGTCCAGCGGCTAATTTCCGGTCTGTGTCGTGTCCTCATTCAGGGAGGGGGCAGGCTCCCTGCTAAAGCTCTGTCTCAGCAGAGCTCACCCAGATAAATAAAGGGTAAATAACTATACATAAATAAGCTGTATGTACATATTTATGGATGTATTTTTCCCAAACAAGCATCCATTTTACACGGAATCCTGTCCAAGCATCAGATAACGCACCTTATAACATACAACGTGCCTCAAACTGCATATGTATACATATGAATTCTTTCTTTCTGCTGTAAACTGTTACAGTTATGAGTAATGAGAAGAACGGATGTAAGCTTACCATTTTAAATGAAGAGCATGTGAATAGTGAATGGCTGAATGGCACCGGAGCTGCAGTCTCGGTAATCTGTGTGTTACCCAGCATCCTCAGCGGCATCGGCGGGCTGCGTTACCCTACGCTCTGATACTCCTCCGGGAGCGCAGTCAGCGCTCGTCAAAGCCTCGCTGCACGCCGTTTTTTCTGCGACACACACCCCGCTCTCCTGATGTGACAGACACCTCTCGGAGCTCCTGACGGCGTGATTACAGCGAATCGAGCTTTGGTTTTAACAAGCCAGCTCTGATGCTGTGCAGTGTGGCAGTTCAAAAAACACTGCTAAGAGTCACTGCTGGGGTTCTCATTCTCTGCAGTTCTGGCCTATCATGGCTGTGCTTGGCTTTAATGCACTCTTATCTCCACTGCCTTATACAGTGTAATTGGGCTTAGCAATCTCTTCTTATCAGTAAATGTTCTTTACTTTTTTGTTTTTTTAAACACAGTATCCAAACAGTGGGAGATTTACTAAAGTGACTGGGATAAAGTACATTGTTCAAGTGTACAACAGCAGTGCCCTGTTTGGGAATTGAACCTGCAACCTCTCTTGACTCACAAGCCCTCTTCCCAAACCACTATACTACACTGCCACCCTTTTAATCACTTGCCAGGTTCGTCTGTGTTGGTAGTGACCACTCCAGATTCCAGTCAGGTGATCTATTCCAGTGGTCAGTGTACCAATGACTGAAAGATGCTGTAGTCTTGATAACTGAGCCATCTTGGTTCCTCTCTACGAAGTGAGAAAAGTCAATATCCAAGTCTACCCTAAATACAGAAGTGTTCAATAGTTTGAAAAAATATGCAGGAGTTAAGTATATTTGTTCATCTTTTTTCAATAAAATGACATAAGGAAACACTATTTAGAAAGTTTCATGTTTGACTCATGTTCAGCTATGTTCCCATTCCTCTTCACACACTACATATATGAAATTATGATTGAAGTGTTCACACAATTCACCTCCTCAGGACATTCTCAATGCAGAAATGCAAAGACCACTCAACCTTTGCCAGCAGGTTAAATGAT
Organism: Albula glossodonta; assembly: GCA_019788955.1. Classification (NCBI taxonomy): domain Eukaryota; kingdom Metazoa; phylum Chordata; class Actinopteri; order Albuliformes; family Albulidae; genus Albula; species Albula glossodonta. Next base: position 27,665 of record JAFBMS010000292.1, read on the forward strand.
GACATCATCAGTGCCCAATTATCTTAATTAAGTATGGAGGGAAGGGAAGGAGGATGCTACTTCAGTGCAAACACAGCCAAAACTGGAACAAGATTGAACAGGGCCACAATTTTAAAAACACTTCCAAAGCAAACTTTCAACCCTTCTCTAGGTCTACTCTTTTATATTATACACATTTGTAATACATTTTCAATATCCTTTATATCATTTTTATCATACATTTATAACATATTTATAACACACTCACAACATCCCTTTCATTCCAACTCATTTGTAACACATTTAAAATACCCTTTATTCACCATCTTATTTATAACACATTTATAACACACGTAATATCCTTTTCACACCAACACATTTTGTAATAGATGGCCCTGATGTATTTTTGAAATATTCTGTCCTGAACATCGATTCTCCCCATTTTGTGTCTTTTTAATTCGAAATATACTGAAAACTTAATTTGATAATTACTGGTAAGAAATTATTTATGTTTATTTGTTTTATGTTTTTTGGCCTTGAGGGATATTTCATGATATGATGCATCATTTCTGTATTTCATAACTCTAATGTCACTGATTCACCACCACAATAGGGTTGGCTAGGTAATACTGTAGCATGTTTCTTTACAAAAACACAAAATGCAATAACAATCGCTGAAAAACTCTGACCTTGGCCCACTGGAGAGGCTACAGCTGACAAAGTAAGAGACTCAACTGCCTGGAAGGTGGAAATGGAAATGTGTCTCTCAAGGTTATTTCTCACACTCTCTTGTTATCAGTAATTGAAATTTTCAGCGAAGAGACCGTGTACAATGCTACAAACACGGCGCGGTGTTGAGCTGGGTTTGGTATGTGCCATGTATGAGGAGCCAGCGATGATACAGAAATGTCAGAAGTCAGGAGCGGAGATGGGGACTGCGTGGAAATGAACGATGTAGACTCATGTACTGCAGGCTTTGAGAAAGGAATTCATCTTCATATCGGTGAGCCAAGCAGGATTCTCCAGTATTTTCAAGGCTTTACTGGGTTGCAGTGTGGTTGTAGCGTTCAGGGAGCGGTTTCGGTTTGATGGAAAGGGCACTCACATTATGCCCTTGAGCAAAGTACTTAAATATGCCTAAATATCCAGCTGTTACAGGTAAGCTGAGCAGGTCTTTCCATTCGAAGGCACCTCCAAATGTAAATCTGTACTATCTTTACATTCATGAGCTGTGCTGTTCCTTGTTGTAAGGCCGGTGGCCATTTTACCTCCTTCTTCAGTCCTCTCAGACCTCAGACTGCAGATAGCAACCAGTCCAGAGAAGACTCGATGCCAGGCTGTGGGGCTCATCTCTGCTTTCCAGGGGACAGGCTGTCTGGATGTGTCAGACTGAAGCAGTGCATTTAATACGGGCTGGATATCTAAGTATGTCTCATTCCGAGGAAAATGTTATTTGTACATCAGAGTGCATTGGTATCCAGATGAGAATTATAGAACTGTGTAATCACACCTGTGTTATTATTGAGCAAGTGATGGAGTTTTATTGGTTGGAGTATTTGTTACCTGGGCTTTGAAAGTTACAGGCTTATTTCAACAGTTCAAAAACATCTACTGTTCTTGGAAAAACAGCGCAGAGTGAAATTGATGTGAGATCGATAGAGTTTAGCAGGGACTACTCTGGTATTTATAGTGATTTTTCCTCCTGGCTAAATGAATGCTTTAAAACGAGAATCATACCTGGACCCCTCTGTGGGTCTCCCTCTGGGAAGGGTGCTCTAAACTCAACATTTCCAGTCTGCATTTTCACTTTTTCTCTCATTTTTTTCTGCATTTAATATGTTAACACATGCAGGTATGCAATAACGCAGCTTATGAATGTGCTGGTGTGTTTGTGTGTCTATGTGTTAGTGTGTGTGTGTGTGTGTGTGTGTGTGTGTGTGTGTGTGTGTGTGTGTGTGTGTGTGTTTGAGTGTGCGTGTGTATGTGTGTGTGTGTGTTTGAGTGTGTGTGTGTGTGTGTGTGTGTGTGTGTGTGCGTGCGCGTATGAGTGTGCGTGTGAGTGTGCGTGTGTGAGTGTGTGTGAGTGTGCGCGTGTGAGTGTGCATGTGTGAGTGTGTGTGTGTGTATGAGTGTGTGTGGGTGTGAGTGTGTTTGTGTGTGTGTGTGTGTGTGTGTGTGTGTGTGTGTGAGTGCGTGCGCGTATGAGTGTGCGTGTGTGAATGTGTGTCAATGTGAGTGCGCGTATGAGTGTGCGTGTGTGAGTGTGTGTGTGTGTGTGTGCGTGCATGCATGTGTGTGTGTGTGTGAGAGTGTGTGTGTGTGTGTGCGTGCGTGCGTGTGTGTGTGTGTGTGTGTGTAAGAGTGTGTGAGTGTGTGTGTGTGTAAGAGTGTGTGAGTGTGTGTGTGTGCGTGCATGCATATGTGTGTGTGTGTGTGTGTGTGTGTGTGTGTAAGTGTGTGAGTGTGTGTGTGTGCGTGTTCAGAGGCTAGATGAGGCTGCAGGCCCAGCAGGGAGGCGGGCTTTGAGAAATGCTGAGTAAAGCTCAAGAGGCTCTTTTGGGAAACTGAATTTAAACAGTTGCTGTCTATACTGTTATGAAAATATATTGAAATTAAGTACAAAAATATTCTCAAGAAAAACAGTTGTTTTCACCTATTTTTATATATATAAAAATATAATGTATGAATGGAATGTAACAGAAGCAGAGAGTCATAATGCACGAGTTGATGGAGCTGTAAGAGTAACTCTCCCTCATTTATTGACTAACTTTGCATACAGGATATCTGCATCATATCTGTATTATATACACAAAAATAAACACTCCTGGGTAAAGAAAATTGTTTTTATGTCTGAAATGAGTCTCATGTCCTCTACCAAATGGAGAAGGAGCAGTGTAATGGGTTGTCCTTGAAAATCTAATGACTGTATGTCAACACTATGAGAAATTGCAGCTAGCAATTAGTCTGCAGGCAGTAACATGGGCTTAACAGAGTGAAGCTGCGGCTAGCAGTTAGCCTGCAGGCAGTACCATGGGTTTAACAGAGTGAGGCTACATCTAGCCATTAGCCTGTGGTCAGAAGCATGAGTCTGTATTTATATCCTGCTGTTTTCTCCGCTGACTGTCATTCCGTCTTACTCAGGCTAAAGCCACAGAACACATATAACAGTCCCTGGAAAACAATCGCATGCAAACGAAAAGATATTGACGACCATTGCCAAACCAATCCGAGGAACGGGTGTGGGCACACCATATGCATCCCATGGTTTGCACCATCTACTGTGGAATGAAATTGTTAATGACTTTTCCCTGCTGCATGCCATTTGTCATTAATGCTGTGCAGTATGATTTTACAGCCTTTAACTTAGTCTCAGAACCCTGGTTCTATTTTTGCTAGCATTGTTCTTCTTGCTTGTTTTTCCTCGACAGGTTAATTACAGGGTTCCAGTCCGTTCTTATGTTGTCGCTTCTGGCACTTAGGACTCTGCTTGCCTGTAGGTCTTGTGGCACTATTGCCCCTGACTTTGAGTGAGTTGCTCTTGATACGAGTGTCTGCCGAATGCATGTGATGTGATGTAACCTAAACTGCCAGATCTCTGGAAATCTCATGCCTCTCTCACCTTACCTTCTGCGAACAGTATTTACTGTACCAGTCAATGCCACAAGGCAAGGCACGTGTATTTGTATGGCACATTTCACACTCCAGGGGCGTGGCATCTTAGGAAATGGTGAAATCCTCAGACAGTGATTGGCTGAACAGATCCTCTATCTTCCCGTTCTCCCTAGATACTCAATCACTGCCTTGATGCGATTGGCCAAAGAATTACTGGATGGGCAGGGTTATGGCTCTAAACTATGCTGCTTTTACCAGCCTTATAACAGAGAGGCATCAGGCCAGAGATGAAAGCTACCTTTACCTTACCATCAGGTCACACAGAATCACCAGCTGCTTCTGCCAAGCTGCAAAGCTGTTTCTTTGCCCTCACCGATCTACTGAATGCCCTTAGGCTGAAGCTGCAGAGAGATTAGATAAACCCTCGTTCTCAGGCCACAGCTCAAAAAATCTCTAATCTGCCTCTGTTGTCCAAAACGAATTTCATTCTTAAAAATTCTATCTTTCAAAAAAATGTAAAATTACTGTACTTAAACTGATTATTGAAAACTTTCAAGTGATTTATACATGGGGCAAACTGATCGACCGCACCAATTAAGCGCTTGTGTTTTGCAGAAATTGAATCACTTTCCATGTAATGCCCTCTCACAGAACACCGTCACAGATTAAGAAATGTAATAGCTGCTAAATATAGCATGGCACTCAAAATGAAAGTTTGGTTTGCCTGTGTTCCATATAAGGTTATGTGAGGTTGCATTCAAATTAGAAGCAGTATCGCTGTGCAAGCATCACATTTTCCCTGAGAACCATGACAAAGGTAGCAAACTCACAGGGGAAAGTTTGACTAAATATACATTGTGTGCTGTATGCACAATGTGTGCAGTAATTAAGGCAGATTCTGATTTAATATTTTTTCTGGAGAAAGAGAGAGAAAGGTCAGAGCTGACATTAGTAGTTACTGGGGAGTTGAGCTGCTTACAGGCAGAAAGGGAACAGCATGTATCGTAGTGTCACTGTAATCACTAATTCATAGGACTCTGCTACCCATGCTATTGGCTACTGAAATAACAGGCTGCTGGTGTTAATTTTGCATTGCTTTCTCCCCATCTGCACAAATCTCACATACAGCCAGACTACAGAAAAAGTGTGGGCTCAAATTATTGGATGGTTGGTGCCATGGTAACACAACTGTTCAGCTGATCTTCCAGGACAGTGAAGAGCAGAGGAAGAAACAGTTCAGTCTTGCACTTTGCCACTCTTGTGCTCTCGTTCCTTCTCTCTCTCACTCTCTCGAACTTACATACAAATGCACACTCAAATATTTCAAATGGTTTTACACTTTAGTTTTACACACAAATTACACACAGTGGGTTACATAGTTCATATAAATAATTATTTTTTTTAACTCTGAGATAAAAGCAGCCTTGTTCTGGTGAATAAAATTGGGAAAAGTGTGACCAGAGAAATGTCACTATTGTGCCGGACCCCTTTGCTTTCAAAAGAATCCAATTCTTGCTGGATGTTGACTGTCGTTGTGGTGATATTTTGCTGTGCTGGAAAAAGAGAAAAGCTCTGACTCTGTTTTTGTTTGTTTGTTTGTTTGTTTGTTTGTTTTGTTTGTTTGTTTGTTTGTTTGTTTAAAAATGGAAATAGTCATTCTGACTTTCTGAAGTCACGGATATTCATGAATTCTAATTATATAAGAATGAAAAATTACAATCCTGTCTGAAATTCCCTGTAGAAAATACAGGGCAAAGCACTGCAGTTGTTGAATACAATGCATGACAAATTACATGTATGCAAAACGCATCACAAAACATCACTTTGGAAGCAGGAGGAATAAAGAGTAGATCTCCTCTGGTCCTCAGACTGGTTAGACTTCAGCTGCTCCTTTCATGGCAAAGTTTGACACAATGAGACTGCGTCTGCTTTGCAGAAGTTGCAGAAATGAAAGTTTAGGAGGGAAAAGTCCCGAGACTGTCTGTCTTGTGAACGTTGTGAGTCAGCACATTTGAGTGTGTAATTAATTCTCCCCGTGCTCTTTATTTTCCATAAGGTCACATTAATCCAGCTAATTTCTGCTCCACTCAAAGGGCAGTGCTCCCTGGTCACGGACGATGTGAACAAGCAATTTGACACAAATAGCTTTATGTGACATTTAACCTCCACGCTCATTTGGCGGGGCATAAGGAGGAAACGCTGCCCTTGGAGGCCGCGTGGAGGCAGAGAGATGTAATGGAATGTGTTCTGTGTGGTGTCCCTTTGGGGGGGGGGGGGGGTGTAACGCGACATCACTGAGAGGTTTAAATTACAGCATGTGGAGCTGCAGCCTGGTTTAGTCCATAAAGGAGCTCTCCATCACACAGGCCACGACCCACACACCATGCACCCCATACCCTACATACACCACTCACCCTACGCACACCCCACACACCATGCACTCCACACCCTACATACACCACTCACCCTACGCACACCCCACACCCTACACACACCCCACACACCATGCACCCCACACCCTACACACACCCCACACCCTACACACACCCCACACACCATGCACCCCACACACCATGCACCCCACACCCTACACACACCACTCACCCTACACGCACCCCACACCCTACACACACCCCACACACCATGCACCCCACACCCTACACACACCCCACACCCTACACACACCCCACACCCTACACGCACCCCACACCCTACACACACCCCACACACCATGCACCCCACACCCTACACACACCCTACACACACCCCACACACCATGCACCCCACACCCTACACACACCCCACACACAATGCACCCCACACCCTACACACACCCCACACTCCATGCACCCCACACCCTACACACCCCACACACCATGCACCCCACACCCTACACACACCCCACACACCACGCACCCCACACACACCACACACACAACACACCACACACACCCTACACACCCCCCACACCACACACACCCCACACACAAAACACCCCACACACCACACACACCCCACACACAATGCACCCCACACCCTACACACACCCCACACACCATGCACCCCACACCCTACACACACCCCACACACCCCACACCCTACACACACCCCACACACCATGCACCCCACACCCTACACACACCCCACACTCCATGCACCCCACACCCTACACGCACCCCACACCCTACACACACCCCACACACCATGCACCCCACACTCTACACATACCCCACACACCCCACACCCTACACACACCCCACACACAATGCACCCCACACCCTACACACTCCCCACACACCATGCACCCCACACCCTACATACATCACTCACACCCCACACCCTACACACACCACACCCACCAGTGTACACACACAGGGTACAGGCCCAGGATGACACAGCGGTTTGCTATGATCAGGACAGTATTTTTCAGTAAGATAAAGACACTTTACAGAATCAAGGGACAAAGACACATACAGGCAGGAGTATGCCAGAAAAGTTCCCAATCCAGAAATGTTTTCTCATGTGCTAAAAGGCTAAGATAAATCTGGACTTTTGTGTTTACGGCATGTGCTCCCTGGCTGGAGCTCCCGATAAAGACTAACCCCCCTGCATGAGAGTAATGGCAGACATGTTTACTCTTGATGTGTAGCCTGTGTGCGGTGCAGCATCGTGGTCAGGGAGCTGGGCTTGTAACCCCAGGGTTGCAGGTTGGGCCCTGCTGTGGCATCACTTAGTGGGGTGCTTAACCCAGACATTCAGCTGTGTTAATGGCTGTAAAAATGTAAAGCATTTGAATCACTCTGGATGAGAGCATTTGGTAAATGCCTAAAATGTAAGAACCAAGAATTCCCCTCTGCATAGAACAGTTTTTTTTTTTTTTTTTGCAGTGTGCATCGTTCCATGTGGAAAGTCATGTTACAAACCCTCGGACTGCTTCCTGACAGATGCACCTGATGAAGACAAACCCCCCGCCCCCGCTGGGCCTGTGTGTGCCGTGTGTGTGTGTTGTGGAGGGAGGGGGGTTTGGGGGCATTGCCGGCGTCCCTCTCTCGGTGCCGTGTAATTACGGGGGCTGAGCGGTGACGCAGAGATGGTGTCATTAGTGTTAATTGCACATTATTAGGGCGCAGTGAGGAGAGGGAAAGACGGCGGCCTGACTCCACGCTTATCTGTGTCACGCAGTCTGGTTATTAAGCATTTCAGTGCAGGAGAGCTGATCCAGGATCAGTTTTGCTTTTTGCTCAATAATGGCTAAGGTAAATATACCACATGGAAAGTCCTGATCCCAGATCAGTACTCCTTCCCCATGTATGCATGCCCAATACAGTGTCATCCTGTATAAAGCACTGTCTTTCAGCTGTCCCCTTTGTGGCAAAATGGCATTACATTACACTACAGTGCAGTGCAGTGCAGCACAGTACATTACATTACATTACATTACAGTGCAGTGCAGTGTAGCACAGTACATTACAGTACATTACATTACCTTACATTCATTTATGCAGATGGATTTATAATCTGGAGGAGCATAACTAAACTACAAATGCAAGCGGTGGCTAAGTACTTAGAATAGCTATGCACTAGACTTCACTAGGGAAGATACTGATTACCAGTAATTGAATTACTAAAAGCAGCTACATTTTTTAAAAATAAAAAGTTTTTCAAGCTGTTACTTGTACTGTAAGTGTCCTTTCCTATGTGTGGAGGCCTTTCCCCGGTGGTTTGGGTTTGGGAGAGGCCAGCATCCAATTACTGTTATCGTTCAGTGTTATGGGGTGAACAATGTTCCCCCACACAATAGGGGAATACATTTTCCCAATTAACTGCACTTATCCTCTGATCTGACGTCAACATCCCCAGAATAAAGATTACGTGGGAAAAAAAAAACATAAATAAAATATATTTTTTTATATAATATATATTTATATAGTTCCCATCCAACTGAACAGAAATCACTTTGATTACAGTATGTGTCATACTTATACAAGTGATACCCAGCCTGATTTTCTCTTTTTTATACTTTCCTCCAAAAGAAAATGTGTTATTCGGGTTGTGTAAGTCCTTCCTGCTAACTTTTCCGCCACCTACGCACAATTACTCACATTGTCTGCTATGTCGGCCCTGGCGGTGCTGCTCCGCCGCCTGTGCAATGGGCTTGCAGCATCCTGCGGAGCTGCAGCACGCCTCCCGTCCGTTATTAATCTGCGATGAGCCCGCACTCGGGAGGGGCTTTGGGCGGGATTCAATCAACGCACGTACATCTCTGTAAGGGCAGGCGGGATTCAATCAAACGCACCCACATCTCTGTAAGGGCAGGCGGGATTCAATCAAACGCACCCACATCTCTGTAAGGGCAGGCGGGATTCAATCAAACGCACGCATAGCTCTGTGAGGGCAGGCGGGATTCAATCAAACGCACCCACATCTCTGTAAGGGCAGGCGGGATTCAATCAAACGCACCCACATCTCTGTAAGGGCAGGCGGGATTCAATCAAACGCACGCATAGCTCTGTGAGGGCAGGCGGGATTCAATCAAACGCACCCACATCTCTGTAAGGGCTGGTGGGATTCAATCAAACGCACGTACATCTCTGTAAGGGCAGGCAGGATTCAATCAAACGCACCCACATCTCTGTAAGGGCTGGCGGGATTCAATCAAACGCACGCATAGCTCTGTGAGAGCAGGCGGGATTCAATCAAACGCACGTACATCTCTGTAAGGGCAGGCGGGATTCAATCAAACGCACCCACATCTCTGTAAGGGCAAGCGGGATTCAATCAAACGCACGTACACCTCTGTAAGGGCAGGCGGGATTCAATCAAACGCACCCACATCTCTGTAAGGGCTGGCGGGATTCAATCAAACGCACCCACATCTCTGTAAGGGCAAGCGGGATTCAATCAAACGCACCCACATCTCTGTAAGGGCTGGCGGGATTCAATCAAATGCACCCACATCTCTGTAAGGGCTGGCGGGATTCAATCAAACGCACCCACATCTCTGTGAGGGCTGGCGGGATTCAATCAAACGCACGCATAGCTCTGTGAGGGCAGGCGGGATTCAATCAAACGCACGCATAGCTCTGTGAGGGCAAGCGGGATTCAATCAAACGCACCCACATCTCTGTAAGGGCAGGCGGGATTCAATCAAAGGCACGCACATCTCTGTAAGGGCAAGCGGGATTCAATCAAACGCACCCACATCTCTGTAAGGGCAGGCGGGATTCAATCAAACGCACTCATAGCTCTGTGAGGGCAGGCGGGATTCAATCAAACGCACCCACATCTCTGTAAGGGAAGGCGGGATTCAATCGGAACAGGGGCAGTCTTTCATCGAGAGGCTAAGGCACATGACTGAGACCCCTGAGGTTCAAGCCCTCAGTCTAGTCATTGCAAGGCCCTGAACCCCAGGGGATTAGCATCTGGCTAGCATAGTCACTATGGATAAAAGCATCAGCTAAATGACTGTAATGGAACTGGTCACTCTTTGCTCTCTAGTGACCCCTGGTGGTTGGTGGGGCTATATGGTGGGTAGGGTGCGACCTCAGTGGCCTGCCTGTGGAAATGCAGTGTCCTCTTCCATCTTGTGTGAGCACATTTTGGGGACTGTGACATGAAAAGAAGAGGCAACTGTTATCACCTGTTTTTCACCTCACTCCTCTGAACTCTTCTGGACTGATAGCACAGCTTGCAGCAATAAACACAGCTTGTACGTAAGACTGGCCATTCCGAATTGAGAGAACAAAAGGGGAGCAAACCGTTTAAGAAACTGATGAAGAAACATACCTAATCGTTCTAACTTAACAAGATATACTGTTCACTTTGAACGGTGTTATCGTTGGTTTTGAAACATTGCTCTTTTAGGAACCAAAAAGTTTCCATTCAGAGACTCCTGCCTCTAGTTCTTGTCACTGAAGACAGATGACTGATCCAGGAGCAGTGATTAAACAGGTGTGATTGCAGCGCTGCCAGTTATGCTTCAGAAAACACTGGGCTGCGGAGGAGCCGTAGGAGCGCAGTTCAGAGGGTCACATTCTAATGCGGTCTGACAGTTTTTTGCAGATCGAACTTCTGACATTTTAAGGGGGCCAGGGGAGCTCGAAAGCATGTGTTTATGCCTGGGAGATGGGCTAATGAGAGGGTGTCCGCCTCCCTCCTGTGGCCTGGGGAGGGACTGGGATGCAGCTGGACCCAGCAGGGGGGCCGAACGCAAGCGTACGCATCAAAAAACCACCGTCGTGCGGTCTGAGTGGGTGCAGCTACTCCACCCCCCCTCGCCCTTTGCCACCCCCCTCCCCCCACACTCTATGTTATCATTATCATCCACACTGTTACCATGGCAGCCTAATTCTAGGGTTCCCCTGTGGGGATCGACCTGAGAATTAATTCAATCTTGACTTTCTTGACTTTACTTGACACTTGACTCGGCAAAAACATCCAGTGGAAACAGTTAAGTGCCAACCTTTATTTATTTAGTTACTTAGTTAGTTAGTTAGTTAGTTAGTGAACTGGGCACTCAGAAGAATGGAATTGGCAAACCTGATGAAGCCATCTTGAAATATATGATTGGCACTTGTGTGCAGCTCCTGAAAGCTGTGGGACTGGACTAAATCCTGTTGGAATCCATGACTCATAAAGGACGGCCCCAGCTGTATATCATATCCTGTACTTTCTAAATGATTCTGCACAACGATGTCAGTGAAACTTTTTAAGTGTTTTTTTTCCATAAAATTTTATTTTCTGATTTCCTGCCCACATTCTGACGTACATTCTTGCACGTATAGCAAATGTAATGTAGTTATGGTGTTCGTAAAGTTACTGAGCGCATGAGGGAGAGAAATTTTCCCTACTCGTTCTGTGAACTCCTACATCAGTACGCTCCATTTTATGAATATTTCTTCGAGTAAAATCTGGGAAGATCTGTGTCTGTCATAAAGAGAGCGGTTGGCCCTTTTCTGCATTATCCCTTCCTCTCTGTGTGTGTGTGTGTGTGTGTGTGTGTGTGTGTGTGTGTGTGAGAGAGAGAGAGCGAGAGAGCGTGTGTGTGTGTGAGAGAGAGAGCGAGAGTGTGTGTGTGTGTGTGAGAGAGAGAGAGCGTGTGTGTGTGTGTGAGAGAGTGTGTGTGTGAGTGCTTATCGCTGACAGAGCCAGTGAGCTGTGTTCGACTGTGTGTACTGTATGTGTGTGTGAAAGTGTGTGTGTGAGTGTTTATCGCTGACAGAAATAGTGAGCTGTGTTTGACTGTGTGTATGTGTGTGTGAGAGCGTGTGCGTGAGTGTTTATCGCCGAAAGAGCCAGTGAGCTGTGTTTGACTGTGTGTATGTGTGTGTGAGTGTTTATCGCTGACAGAGCCAGTTAGCTGTGTGCTCAGACTGTGTGACTGCGTGTCTGTGTGAGTGTGTGACTGTGTTTGTGAGTGTGTGAGAGTGTGTGTGTGTGAGTGTTTATCGCTGACAGAGCCAGTTAGCTGTGTGCTCAGACTGTGTGACTGTGTGTCTGTGTGTTTGTGTGACTGTGTTTGTGAGTGTGTGAGAGTGTGTGTGTGAGTGTTTATCGCTGACAGAGCCAGTTAGCTGTGTGCTCAGACTGTGACTCCATCTATCCCAGCCTGGGGTGACCTCTGCCTGCCCTGCTCTCTGCCTGTCAGCACATCCCTCTCTCTCTCTCTCTCTCTCTCTCTCTCTCACTCAATCACTCCCTCACTCTCTCAATCTCTCTTGTTCTTTCTTTCCCTCTTTATCTCTTGCTTTCACTTTTCTCCTCACTTTCTCTCTACATCGCTCTCACTCAATCACTCTCTCTGTCCCTCTCTCTCTCTCTCTCTCTCTGCATCACTCTCAATCAATCTCTTACTTTCTCTAAATCTCTCATTCTTTCATCTCTTTATCTCTTTTGCTGCCTTGTTCTTTCTCTCTAGCTTACTCTCTCTCTCTCCAATTCAAATCCAAATGTGCTTTATTGGCGTGACAAGATAATTTTGTTTTGCTAAAGCATAAGATACAAAAACAATAAGCAAAGACAATAACAACACTCCCCATCCCTAACGCAAACAAAGGACTGCAGGGCTTCTAAATCATCTAGATCATGCTCGGTGAATTACTATTTCACTTGATTTCATTCTGTCTTGTTCTTTCTTTCCCTCTCTCTTTATCTCTTTCACTCTCTTGTCCTTTCCCGCTCGTAACTCTCTCTGTTTTACTCTCTCTCACACACACACACTCTCCCTCCATGTTGAGGGTGTGCTCAGAGTGTACTCTGAGCTGTAAGACTCTGTAGTTGTCCCATCCCAGGCTGTGCTCTGTAGCTGCAGAGACAGCAGTTTAAACATATGCCACGTACACCTTTAAACAGGGCATCTTGGTAAATTAACCTTGGTTTTCACAGTCCTATCATAAGGCTATAACTGCATTCACACACGCTAAATTAATTTTTACTGTCATATTCTACCATCCCACACCTTCTAAGCAATTTTCACCTCTTTCTCAGCTGGTGTGTGTGTGTGTGGGTGTGTATGTGTTTGTAGGTGTGGAGATATCTTTAAGTTATAAAAATTATTCATATCAGTAAGTTGGAAAGCAGTGCACACAACAACTATAAACTATGTTAAGGTCAGTAAGCATTTGTAAGATGGTATATGGAAAAATCATAACCAAAAGACTGAAAATTATCCTGTCAGGTGGCCTCAGTGTCAGTGGGCCTCAGTGTCAGTGGTCCTCAGTGTCAGTGGTCCTCAGTGTCAGTGGTCCTCAGTGTCAGTGGGCCTCAGTGTCAGTGGGTCTGTAATAACCATTGAGGTTCCATAAATATGGAGTTAAGGGGAAATGCTGTACAAGTTCTGTCAAATCAAAACAAAATGGCTCTGGTATCTGACATACAAACAGACAGGTAGCATTCCGTAGGTTTTATCATTTATTCACATTAAATTGTCGTAGATGATTTGTGAAAAACATTTTAAGAATGTTCTGAAGAAAATATTTGTTTAACATTGCTAACGTTCCTGTGAGATTCCTCAGTGTGAATGACTACCCACAATTCATTGCCTCCCAAGGATGTTTCCGCAGCAGCAACACGCTAAAGTTGGCACAATGTGTATGTATGGTTCAGATAAGTGTTTAAAAGGCAGAAAAGAACATGATTAGTACAGTCAGATTTTTCTGGAGGTACTCGTGAAATGGAAGCAAAGTGAAAAAAATTTGATTACAGAGTTAGACACAGAATTAGTTGGAACATTAACATCCTCTCATTGGCTGAGTGACTTTGCTACATCACATCTGTAATGCATGAAAGAAAGTGCATCACATGACTGGGAAAACTGTTTAACATGGAATTCCCACCTAAAAACCGGACTTTTACAGCTGAAATGTCAGGCTTTCCACTTGGACCGCTGTACAATACATTTTTTAAAACTACAGGACGTGGTATATAGCTGAAAAACTCAGCAACTTGAATGGCCCCTCAAAGATCATGCTCAAAGGACAACCAGCAAAGTGTACGAGTCTCCCTAAATCTGCTAACTGTAGTGTGGGTGTGTGTGCGTACGTGTGTGTGTGTGTGTGTGTGTGTGTGTGTGAGTACATGTGTGTGTGTGTGGGTGTGCGTGCATACGTGTGTGTGCGTGTGTGTGAGTACATATGTGTGAGTGTGCATGCATACATGTGTGTGTGCGTGTGTGTGTGTGTGTGTGTTTAAACAGAATGTGGAAGACTGGAAGGTTGCAGAACTATCACAGTAATTGCCCCTGATGAGGTTAACCCCAAAATGCCAGCAGTGCTTTTGTCATTGTTATAAACTCCGCTTTGGGAATGTCAGAGGTTCGCATCATACGCGGTATTTTCTTCACAAGCCTCACCATGCTGTGCTGTAGAGGTACCCGGTCTCTAATCTGCGTGCCTTCTCTTCTCAACGCCGCACACGAAAATCTCTAGCTGTCTGTCATCAAAGTCTCTCTCAAATTGTCATTCCATGTCATCAATTTCAATGTGTTTCATCATTTCATAACAAATATGTATATCTTCTAATTAAAATGATCTATATAATTGTCTCACTGAGGGGGGAGCAGAGTTACTGAAGATCGAGGCAACTGACAGCAAGCAGTGAACTGAAAAAAAAAAAAACTGAGCCTCTGAAATGTCATTACAGAAATGAAATACTCTGAAATGTATTTAAAGGGAATATATTATAACTAGATCAGAGCAGATATCACAGCACTTCACAACATATGGGCAAATATGCACATATTTGCTTTTTTTTAGGTGTTACAGCACATTTTAAATCCACGACACTGATTGGTTCAAATCGTTAAGTCACTTTCAGAGAAGAGTCGCTCCATCCCTTTTTATTTTCATGAAAACTCTTTCCTCGTTATTGTACGCAATTTAAAAAGTCAGACTGTGATCAGTAAAGCGCGCGCGCGCGCGCACACACACACACACACTCTAAGACAGGAAATGCAAAAGGCGAAAAAAAGCAGGCAGTACAAATGGTGTGTTCCTCGCAGCGTTTCTGGCCCGTAAGCGAGCCGCGGTGTAATCTGATGTTAACGTATCGCCAGGCTGCTCTGTATTCCGCGGCGCGTTGTGGAGTCTAATGTTTCGCGGCGCCCCGGCGCGGGTGCTACCTTCCCGCCGAACGTCCTCTGCACTGCGGGGAGCAGATAAATTGGACTAAAGCAGTCTCATTTTTCTTCGTGTTCGGCGGCTGTCCTGAGGCTTTCTGGGACGGAGGCGAAATGCCCATTCCGACCGACAGGCAGTGAGGTGTAGGACAGAATGTGTTTCATTTAATAACTGCTCTCTGAGAAACTGCCAAAGGAATATATTTCTCCGTCTTTGAAAAGAGCAGTGGACAATTGTTGAGTAAACTATCTGTGTTAACGCTATATGCCATGAGAGCCGTAATGGTGTCATTTGGCTGAGAGCGAAAGGAGGGGCATTTTACATACAAAATACATGCACCTGATCCTATGAAATAAAACCCAGGTTTATTTGGGTGTGACTTTCTCCAGATATTGTAATTGAAAGGCACACTGGTATGTTTGTGTTTGGATGCTGGCCACACTTGCTACTTAAAAGTCCTAGACGCAACATTCAATGATAAATCTTGCTTGTAAGACAAATTTATTTAGTTGTATGTGAATACTGGAGATACTGATCTATTAAAAAATGTGGGTCTAACATTGTGTTGTGCTATAAATCTTCACTGTAAAGGCATGTTGTTTTGGTTGTGTGTGGACACTTAATATAGTAATGTTTCTTAAGGAAGCAATTTTTTTCTCTGGGCCTGTTTTGAAACTTCTATTGACTTTTTTTCTAGATATTCTTTTTGCAAAGTACAATTAGATATAAAAGTTAAATTATGTGCCGGGCCCTGTGAGAGAACAGCCATAGGTGTCTTTGGGTAAAAAATGTCTTGAAGCAAACTTTCATCCAGTCTCAGCTTTCCAAATTGCACTTGACAGGTCCCTTAAAATGTAATTTGGCAGGGCCCCAAAGCTCTCTGTGCTGACTGCGCCTCATCCCCCCCCCCACCCCACCCCTTTCCCGCCACTCATAAAAAAAGAACAAACTGTGAAAAGTTTTGTTTTTCACCTCCGGGTCCCTTCTCCCTTGTGTGTGTCTGTCGCCCCCTGCAGGAATTTCTACTACATCACCATGCTGCGGGACCCGGTGTCAAGGTACCTGAGCGAGTGGAAGCACGTTCAGCGCGGGGCCACCTGGAAGACCTCTCTGCACATGTGCGATGGACGGTCGCCCACCCAGGACGAGCTGCCCACCTGCTACAATGGCGACGACTGGGCCGGGGTCACCCTGCGCGAGTTCATGGACTGCCCCTCCAACCTGGCCAACAATCGGCAGGTGCGCATGCTGGCTGACCTCAGCCTGGTGGGCTGCTACAACCTGTCGTCCATGAACGAGAGCGAGCGCGGCCACATCCTGCTGACCAGCGCCAAGAGCAACCTGCGCAACATGGCCTTCTTCGGCCTGACCGAGTTCCAGCGCAAGACGCAGTACCTGTTCGAGCGCACCTTCAGCCTGCGCTTCATCTCGGCCTTCACGCAGATCAACAGCACGCGGGCGTCCGGCGTGGACATCAGCGAGGACGTGCGGCGCCGCATCGAGGAGCTCAACTTCCTGGACGTGCAGCTGTACGACTACGCCAAGGAGCTATTCCTCCAGCGCTTCCAGTTCACACGGCAACGGGAGCGGCGCGAGGAACGGCTGAAGAGGCGCGAGGAACGGCGCTGGCTCCGGGAACAGCGGGCCTTCCTGTCCAAGCGCAAACAGGAAGAGGGCGGGGACGCGGAAGAGGAGGCGGAGGAGGCCACGGCCGGGGCAGGGGGGGCCACCACCGAGGACTACGCCAGCCAGGTTGTGCGCTGGTGATGCTGCCGCATACTGCGAGCCGCGGGCCACAGCGAACCCGCAAACCGTGTGGGGGAGCGAACCCTGTTTGAGACGGACACAAACAGTCCAGTCGGGCTATGTCCTCTCTGTCTCTCTGTCCCTCTTTCTCAATCTCTCCCTCCCTCGATATTCTACACTATTAGTCTCTCTATCTCTATCTTTCCAACCTCTATATCTTACTCTGTCTCTCTCCATCTCTTACTTTCTCTCTCGGTCTTTCTGTATCTTACTCTCTCTCTATCTCTCTCCTTCTCTCTCCCTTAATCTTTCTTACTCTATCTCTCTCTTCATCTCTCTATATATATCTTATTCTATCTCTCTCTTTCTCACTCCCTCTCTCATTATCTCACACCATCACGCTCTGCATCTCTCCTTCGCCCTCTCTCATTATCTCTGTCTCTCTCTCCTCCTCTCTCGGCTTTTGTGCGCTCTGATCCGATCTCTCACATTTTCTCTGTCTTCAGACTGCCAAGCCTGTGTCTCTCACACAGAATCCCTGCCTTGGAGTATCCTTCGGTGTCTTACATTTTCACAAATATATTTATTTATTTATTTATTTCTGCATCTTTCTATTTATTTTATTTATTTGTTTATTTACTGTCTTTGTTCATTTCCATCTGGGTGGTGTACCACAAAGCTAGCTCACCAAGTTAGCTGGCTAACCCGGGTAAACATGCTGAGGCTATTTTTTTCCGAAGCTGCTTTAATTAACAAAATAGTCATTAACTGTTACAGTGTATTTGAACAGGTGACTTGATAATTGATTTAGATCTTGCATTATCGACTGGATTGCCTTTGTCATACGTGGCGAAGTTAGCCGGACAACCAGTAAACCAGCTCTGTGGTAGATGATTAAGGTCTCTGTGAGGGTCATTTATCTCCATATGGACTGTGGTGGATACTGACGGTAAATGAGGCCTAAAAAAGGTGACACGACCAAAAAAAAGTTGGCGGTATTGATTTTTATCGCGGGTCTTCGAGCCCCAGGCCGAACACCAATCATCACCGTGGCGCGGCCGCCTGTCTGATGGGGTCAGCACGGCTCGATACCCGACTCAACAACACAGCTCACTCTGCCACGTGTGACTCCGTGTTTGCAAAAGAGAAGCCCAGAGAATGAGTGCAGTGTCCGACAGAGCTAATGAAAGCACATTTTTCCCCCAGTGACAGACAGGCAGTCAGGCAACCCGACGCGACGCCGGCCGCTTCTCTCCCTCAGTTTTGTCATATGCGGGACCGCCTCCCTCTGTTAACAAAACCACCCATTTTGCCGTCTAATTATGCATAGGATTGTTGTCGCTGCACAGAACCACAGCATAATAAATGCAGCTTTCAATTCAGTTGAACTAAGACAGATTTCACTAAAGGTTAAGCACTAACAGCATGCTGTAGAGACACCTCTTCCCCTAAGTCCCCACCAGAAGATGTTTGCTGTCAGAGGGCAGGGAAGAAATCAGTTTCTGCTGTTGTGTTACCACACTGAGACTAAATAAAAATGTGCAATAAAAAAACAACCATTTTAACTATCAGAGGAATTGATTTCGGGTTGCATGGATTAATTCATTCGTAATTAGTTGCAATTGAGTCATCCGTAGGTGGAATTATAACGTAAGCCCTGTTCTCCAGTCTCTTAAGTCCACGTTTTGTTTAAATATCAGATACGGTGTGACTTCATGTTTCACACCCCAGAAAGGGTGCAAAAAAGAGGCAGGGAGACAGTGCCATATATGGGGGGGGGGAAGGGGGGGGGGGTGCGTCTGTGTTAAAGGTGGGGTGGGGGGTTTTCATATCTGGGGGGTACCTGTGTGAAAGCGCCAGTTACCAGCCTGGCCACTGTGCAGTGCCCTCCCTCTCTAACCAGCTGCCATCTGCGTCAATCTGACTGCGAAGTCAATTAAGGACAGGCAGGGAAGCGCAGCACTGCCCCCCGGAGGCAGAATGGAGCGGGAATATTATTTCCAGCCTGCTCTGTTCGGCCCAGCGCAAAGAGGAGGCCTGCAGCACAAGCTCTCCACACTACCCTACAGAAATAAAAACATCCCTTATAATTCCAAAACCACGCCGCTTTCAGAAAATCCATCGACCCTTTTACTGGTGTGGTTTTGCTGAAAAATTAAGAGAAAAAAATATTTTTGTTCTTTTTTTTTTTGGGTAGGGGCAGGGTTCGGGAGGGGGTCTTGGACCTGTGGTGGATACAGTCTGCACTGTGAATAATGTATTTTGGGGAAATGGGTCAGTGTGTGGCTCTGACTGGGGACATCAGTATTCCGGCCCACACCCCTGCGGCCCTGCCTCAGCCACACTCCGGCTGGAGACACAGCGGGCTGTGAGTGGGGTTCTAATTCCAGCACAAAGCCCATGAGAGCGCCGTCGCATTGTCATTACAACCTTCCCGCGGCGCTGCCCGCACCACGGCCATATATGGGCACCTAGCGGGGCTTGGCGGAAACAGCGGATACACCACGCAATCCTTAGCTTTTTCCTGGAAGCCCTAACTGAGAATGGAGAACAATGAAATATACTGTAATGAAATACACTGTACATGTGTGGACCTGTCAAAAAGTGCCATAAGAAATATATTTAACATCAATGTATTTTTTTTGATATATTGCAATATCTGAAAACTGCAGTTATTAGTATATTTGCCCATGTATTGTGAAATGATGCAATATATAGTCAGATCTTGATATGTATTATTTTGATATGTTTTAGTGGATTACATGTCCAGGAAAGAGGGCTGGTTATCTGAGTTCAGTCCAGCTAAATGCATTTGGGCCTCTTAAAGACGGAATTTGTTCAAACTACCTGATAATTATGACATAAGCCACCTGTTATTTTAAAAGCCCCAAGCACCCCATAACAAGGTTTGATCCGCTTTTGGTCCTGAAGATCTGTGCAGAGAGTGATATAAAGGAAATACACAAGTTACGCAGTTATCTGCAAGACTGCATGAAGGAAATGCACTGTCTCTGACATACAGAAGTGAGGAGCTTATCTCTAAGAATCACCAAATGCAGTTTAAGCCAACTCTTCTGTGTCACCCAGCCTCTGTTGTGTCTCAGACTCTTCTGTGTCACCGAGCCTCTGTTGTGTCTCAGACTCTTCTGTGTCACCTAAGCCTCTGTTGTGTCTCAGACTCTTCTGTGTCACCCAGCCTCTGTTGTGTCTCAGACTCTTCTGTGTCACCGAGCCTCTGTTGTGTCTCAGACTCTTCTGTGTCACCTAAGCCTCTGTTGTGTCTCAGACTCTTCTGTGTCACCCAGCCTCTGTTGTGTCTCAGACTCTTCTGTGTCACCGAGCCTCTGTTGTGTCTCAGACTCTTCTGTGTCACCCAGCCTCTGTTGTGTCTCAGACTCTTCTGTGTCACCTAAGCCTCTGTTGTGTCTCAGACATTAATTCATCGTTTTATTTATTTTTATTTATTTGCCTTTCAGTTTATTTCATTGCTATTTGTCCGTTTTTTTTTTTGTTTTGTTTTTTTTTTTTTTTTGATATTTGGAGCTTTAAATACTGTAAGTATGCCGGTGTCACAGTTTGTCTGCTGGTGTGGAAAACTTTTGAAATCAACTGTTTATGCAAGCTGATGTTGCTTCGTTGTTGTCATCGTTGTTGTTTGCTGCTGTTGTTTTATCTTAGTCATTTCAGATACCTAAGCCATATTGCCTAATTGGGAAGACTGAAATTTCTTTTTTTAATGCATTATGAATAATTAATTATGGTAAATAAATATTTAGTCTTTTTGATCATTATTATGGGAACATCAGAATGTCTTTTTTCTCAAATTGTTCTCCACCATAACTGATAGTAATATTTGTTCTGTTGGTAAAAGTATTTGAATTGAATACCTCAAATTCTGCCATTGTTTATGTCACTCTGTCACTGTTCTTGTGTATATTTCGGGGCGTCTGGGGTTACGTTTATAAAGGAATACATGAGCAGAAGTTGTAATGATAAAAACCAGAACTTTATTGAAAAACCTGTTGGTTGGCAAAATATGTCATACTGTGTCAGTGTGTGAAAGGGGGGTTGACAGACGGTGTGCGTGCATGCGTGCATGCGTGCGTGCGTGCGTGCGTGCGGAGGCGCCTGCAGGATTTATCAGCATGGTATGCACAAAATTATGCTAACGTTGATGGTTAACGCAGTTTGTGGAATATTTCAGGTGGGTATTCCGAGTATCTGGTTTAGTGACTTATCCGGATAAATGAAATCAGAGTAAGTGGTAAACCTCCTAAAAGAAGAGCCTTATGGCTTCATTCTCTCAGCAAAACAAAGGCATAGGGCTCTTGTTTTAGGAGGTTTACCACTTACTCTGGCTTAATTAATGCGGATTAGTCACTAAACCACATACTTGGAATACCCCCCAGAAGAAATTGTGCTGAATTGAGTTTTCCCCCATGGCCACACCCGGATGCAGTTCCAACCAATCAGGTTACAGAATGCAGGACTGCTTGCTGATCTCCAATCAGCCATACAAAACGCAAAATGCATATAGGTTTCATGCACGGATAAATAAAGGTTAAAAACAAACAGAACCTCAAGCCAAATTCCGTGATGGTTGGCACAGTGCGTACCGGTCACCGTTAGGCTGTAGGCGCCACTGTGTGCATGTGTGTGGGGTTAGTGCAAGATAACGGAGTGGTACATGTGAAGTCGTTGTGGTTAGCATCACTTCTTTGCGATTTCACTTTTGCATATTGCGTGCAGTGCGATTTTTTGTGAAAGAACAAGTTGAAATGTCACTCACTTCTTTTCAGTTACAATGTCGGAGGGACTCGTAGTACAACAGAGAATGATGGGAAGTAATCTTACGAGCCGCTGCCTGTTTTGAGCCTTACAAGACTGATGTGAAATATAAAGGTCATCACAAAGCTGGGAGGGACAGAACGCTGAGCGCTTGATCCTGGTCGTTTTATGTACTTCGAGACTGCTTTTGAACAGGACTCAGAACTGCTTATCAACTTGAAATGAGCGCACAAAGAAAAATCAAATAAAACAAGAGAGAAAAAAAAAACATTTCTAATGATTAACGAGCGTGACGGTGCAAGACCTAGGCTTGCTTTTTTCGTGATTGGAAGGGCTTTCCTTCATTATTAATTTCATCTTGTCTTTCCGAGAGATGGATTCTGCATGTCTGGGAGTCAGGCACCTTTTTGCTTTAATAAGCATCAGTTACAGTTCTTCTTTTCCTCACAACAGAGAGACGGTGGTTCTCAGCGGGGATTCATTTAAGATGCCCGAGGGTTCCGCTTTCTCGCCATCTCTCCGGTGTGTGGCTGTTCAAACGTAACTTTTTAAATGTACGAGCCTGTATCTTACCGTTTGAATTATTGTAACGTATGAGCAGAGAAACGTATTTGATGCGGTCTGGACCTCACTGATTCTATCAATGCTTTTCCCCGTCAGTCCTGAAAATGCTGATTGATTACTATGGAAGACGTTATAAATAAATGCCTGGAACAAATTGCGATTGGCGTCTCTGAAGTTGTTTGAGTGTTTCTAAATCATTGATCATGACCAGTAGTGGTGGGAGTCGGAACGGTTGCAGGTAGGCCGGAATGAACTGTGCTATTTGATGTGGCAATAACCACGTAATGTAGTCGCAAACCAAATGAGACCTCACGATTAACTTTGTCTTCCCATCTGCTTGTTCATGAACCTATTACGATTCTTGAAGGCCATCGTCAAGGTCTGTCGTTTAAAAAAATAACATGCTACCACACCATGATAATCTTTCAAGGCAGTCTTTCTGGAAAATAAAGTCGAATTCTATTACAGTACAATCCTGTGCTATGTATGAATGCCTATTTCACATTTCCATTATGTATTACATTCTCCTTCATGCCTTTTACAAAATTAGATTTTTGTTGGAATGACTGAAGGGCATCACAGCAGGGTCATATTCAGAGTCTGACCTTAACATAGCGTTGGTCAGTCAACTGCTGCTGTTTGTCAAACGGGTCTACTGCCGCTTCAGCGGTGTCCTATAGCTATTAAACTGACAGGCTCAGTGAAACCCCATCAGGAGACAATGTTCTGTCTTAGCCTGGAGTTTGTTGTTTTTGAAGTATTCTGCTGCCTGAGCAGACGTATTTTAGCCACTGCAGAGAAACAAACACAGACACACAGACCTTGGATACCGATTTGCTCGCTTGAGGTTTCTCTCCATGTCAGATATTTGAGTGGATGTTTAATTATTAGCCACAAGGGGGAGCTAGTTTACTATTTTCCTATGTACTCGACCCCAATTTAGCTCAGATGAAATCCCTAATCTTCGAAGATTTTATTGTACGTATTTTAAAATCGGAGCGTGCCCTGTTTATTTTAACAGATAAGTGCAGTATAAATAAAGAATTCCTTTATTTAAAAAGCATGATGTGTTGAATTAAAATGACTTCACGAACTTTTATTTCGTTGGCATTTCAGTTTTAGTACAGCTGATAGACAGAAGAATGTAGTGTGAGACGTTTCTGATGTCCTAGACCAACCCTAACCTAACCGTAAACCTGACCTCTCACAGATAGACACATCAACCTGATTTAAACACAGAACACAGAACCATCATACTTAATACAATTGTAACTGCATTGAAACCACAGAAAATTCATGGCTTACTTCCAAGTAAAATGTTTCTAATTGAGAGGCCTGATTCATATTTAATTGGTGTCACACCAATAACAGCTATGTTTAAATATGGTGTACCTTACAATTCTCTAAATACCTCATTTGAGCACAACTGAGCAGTCGAATCTGAGCTGAAGAGAAAAAAGCAATTGGAGATAGAATAACAGTATTTATTTATTAATTATTTTTGATCCTTACAGTGATATCGAGCTCTGTTGAGAGACGCTCTTTCCACTAGTCATAGCGTGGTGGGCATGTGTATTGATATGTCACACTGAGGCCTGTATATCTGGCTAACATTCCACAAAGCACTTCCAGTTACACACAGGAGGGCATTTCTCACGCCAGACCTCTTACGGTAACTCATTAATTACATAAAAGAGTCCAAACACTCTCTTTATGCCTCTCACAATAGCAGAAAGTGAGTATTTAAAATACTTCCTTATATATTCATTCAGTATGGCCACCATTATAAGAATGTCAGGAAATCCTGAGGAAACAGAAGTCTAAGACATAATGCCTTACAGTTAAGTTTAATTGCTGCTGGTGTTTTTTGTCCATTCTCCCACAGAACCATTGCATTGCTCCAGAACTGTATTTGGATTACTTGTTTGGCAAAATGCTGCTAATATATAAATTACAGTTAACTGGCTTAGTCATAGTCATGTTTGGGTGTAGCCACCTTCCTCTGTTTAGCTGCATTTACCCGGTACCCCTCAAGTCACACGGACAAACCCAAACACAGAAAAAAGACTTAGAAATGTATGCACTGTTCCTTTACATGACATTTTTACACTTCATCTTTACCTGATTCTACACCTGGGGTTTATCAAGGTCAAAGCGGGAAAAAAAATGAAAGCATATGATGTGTGACTTCAGTGTGTCATCTCTCTCACAGATGGCATTCTGAGGTTCTCAGAGGCAAGGTTGGCATAACCCTGTGCCCTCACTGTTTCCTGTTCTTATCACTGAGCTTCCACTCTTATCTCACCGTGTTTTTGTGTCCCTGTGCGTCAGCCATCTGGTGCGTTTTACTGCCATATAAAGTGGATCAGCGCCCTGACGGAAGGACGTCTTGCCGCTCTCCAGAAGAGGACGCATCCCAGACATCCATGTGAAGGAGAGGAGGCCAAAGTTAGATCCGGTGTTTGCTTGTGTTCTTGTGCAGGTAAGGAACAGAGTCCACATTACCCTTAAGCAAGACGACAGCCACTGACAGCCTTCAGCATTGATGTTCACACCTCCGTCAGTGTTGATCTGTTGAGAAAAGCTTATGTCCAGGGCTCTGCTGTGGTTTTCAAAAGCAGCTGCAGAAATTAATATAAAGACATTTTCAAGAAAACCGATTAGAACAATTTTAGAAATCAAACTGAGGCCATGTAAAATATATCCATATAAATGAAATTACAGTCGCCCCGCGTTATCCGCGGGTACATGGCTCCAGGACCCCCCGCGGACGTGCAAAAACCGCGGATGCTCAGAACACTTATATAAAATGATGTACTTTCACCCTATACTTGTTCATAACTTGAAACCCTACCTGGATGTGATACTAAGAACTGCTAAAACCCACGTAGATCATATTGACTACAGTATTCTAGCATACGATGCTTTTGGGAATTTCAAATGGTCTTTTTGTGGAAATTTTTAATGTTCTTGATTTTTTAATATATATTTTCAAACCACAGTTGGTCAAAACCGTGGGTGCTAAACCTGTGGACAAGGCGGGCCGACTGTACTGCATTTGGACTTGTGCATTAAATGTTACTCAATACATACTTCACTACATTAACATCGTTCTCTCATATTCAGATTTGCAAAGCAGCACTCATCATCGCTCACAAAAATGACATAAATGCCAAGGTGACGTTAAATATGTAATGTAATAGGTTTATATTATGTATATAATTTGTACATACCTGTGCATGGTGTACATAGTCTATGTAGGTCTGTAGTGTCCCCCTTTGTTGGTTTTGTGATGGCGTGCCCTTTATGTTAAAGCAGAGAGAGTACACACGACAATAAAGTTGAACTATTATATAAGTGTCACAGGTACTTAATGGGAACCCTATTTCTCATAGGATTTCACCCTTTACACATGACTGACCTCCATCTTGCATCAAATGTATGGGTACTGGAAAAACCAAAGGACGTAGAAGTAATTCTGGAAACAATGGGCAACAATAGGATGAAACAGGACACCAGGGAACTTGCTGGGCGATTTACCTGATGTAGGATCCAGTTACATCTCAAATCCAATTTCTGCACCTCTCTCTGACTGGCTGTGAAATTGAAAAAAAAAAAATGTACTTTTATTCTTTCCTGATCTGTATTTTTTCATTTGTGAGGATGTTGCTTCACTCGATGCTCCTGGTCCAACAGTCATCATCAGCGAGGAGAGGACGATCATCAGACCCTAAACAGCTGTCACCTCCACGTTTCTATGACGTTTACACAGAAAATGAGACAGAAGCTGCCGTAAAATGGTCTTATAAAACTACTGTAAATAACAGCGTACCATCGGCCGATTCAGTGTATGGAGAAAGCAGGACCGTACAAAGTACAATGATGTGTGAGGTCTTTATAGTGAGTAATGAATCTCTGTGCTTCATAAATCTGGGCCCTATTGCTCAGTAATGGTTTCCCTTCTACCTCACAATTACATCACCACGATTTAATGGGCAGAGTTTAAACAGAATCGGTTTTTCCATCAGAACTCTCATTAAGAGTAAAAGCTGGCCTGTGGCTTCAAAACAGCAGACATCACAAGAAACCTCAACACCACTTTCCCATGCAAAAACGTACCAAAAACCTTATATCCAAGAAACCTCAACACCACGTCCCCATGCAAAAACATACCAAAAACCTTATATCCAAGAAACCTCAACACCACTTCCCCATGCAAAAACATACCAAAAACCTTATATCCAAGAAACCTCAACACCACCTCCCCATGCAAAAATGTACCAAAAACCTTATATCCAAGAAACCTCAACACCACGTCCCCATGCAAAAACGTACCAAAAACCTTATATCCAAGAAACCTCAACACCACGTCCCCATGCAAAAACATACCAAAAACCTTATATCCAAGAAACCTCAACACCACTTCCCCATGCAAAAACATACCAAAAACCTTATATCCAAGAAACCTCAACACCACCTCCCCATGCAAAAACATACCAAAAACCTTATATCCAAGATTATTTCCCAAGCTTGTAATTCCCTTACTCAGTGGGTCTCATGAATAGTTAATCATTGTACTTGTTATAAAGTTGTTGTATTTTTGGTCTTGGCTGCTAGTTAGATCTACAGTAACACAGTTTCTCAGTTTCTACAGTAATGCAGTTTCTCTCAGTTTGCTTTGGGTTTTTCGACCCTCTGGGGTCCTGAGATGTCTTTGTCATGCAAAGACAACTGTATGTATAAAGCGAAGCACTCTGCCCCCCCTCCGCCGCCCCCCGCTGTCATAACATTTGATGACATGATTGTCTAGTTAGTGTATGTGCTGTACCACATGTCATAATGTGTCCTTCATGGTGCCATCATAGACTGAGATTGAATATTTCATGAATATAACATAACCCATGTCGTACTTATGATATATCAAAACCAAAAGCTCTTTGTAACTTGAGAGACTGAGAGAGAGTGATTGAGTGAGAATGATTGAGAGAGAGAGAGAGAGAGAGAGAGAGAGAGGGATGTGCTGACAGGCAGAGAGCAGGGCAGGCAGAGGTCACCCCAGGCTGGGATAGATGGAGTCACAGTCTGAGCACACAGCTAACTGGCTCTGTCAGCGATAAACACTCATACACACATTCTCACACACATATATACACACAGTCAAACACAGCTAACTGGCTCTGTCAGCTATAAGCACTCACACACACACTCTCACACTCACAGACACACAGTCAAACACAGCTCACTGGCTCTGTCAGCGATAAACACTCACACACACACTCACACACACATACACACAGTCTGAGCACACAGCTAACTGGCTCTGTCAGCGATAAACAGTCACACACACACACACATACACACAGTCTGAGCACACAGCTAACTGGCTCTGTCAGCGATAAACACTCACACATACACACACACACACACAGAAACTGAAATCAGTTATTTTTAGGCAGAAAAAAATACTTGCTAATGAATGACATACTCTGAGAGGTCCATAAAAAGGTGAAAATGATTTTTGAGCAAGAGTGCATATCATATCGAATTCAATCTTCTTGCCTTATTGGGCCAGTAAACTCATATTAAGGCCCGTCTCAGATTTCTGCCTCTGAAATGGACCAGGAACCATTTGCAAAAGCATGGTGGCCCTCTTTGGACCGCGGGCTCCCCTAAGAACCGGGCCTTATCAGAGAAGGGGCTTGTTTTAATCCATCGCTAACAGACTTTATTCGGCTAATTGTGGTCTTGAATGAAAACGTTTTATTGGGAGATGAATTGAATCAGATGTTGCAGTGCTGACCCAGAACCAAAAGTTATTTCCAGCCCCAGTCTTCCCCAGAGAAGATCAATCACCCCCACCAGAACCAAAAGTTATCGCCAACCCCAGTCTTCCCCAGAGAAGATCAGTCACCCCCACCAGGACCAAAGTCCATCAGTATGTTCAATGGCAAGCACCATCCCTTCAGCCCTTTCAGACAAACCAGGAGAGCACCCAGCACTGAGTCAGGTCTGGCCTTGACAGCCTCGAAGGTCTTTTTCCTGTACAGACAAGCTTAGACGCTCACTGGAACCTACCGTCACAGAAAATGTAAAACAAGTTCCCATTTCGTAGGCATATTGGCTTTCATCATTGTGGGGTGTATTGGTAAAGTGACTTGGATCACAAGCAGAACGTTCCAAAGCCAACGGCTGCAGCATTAGAATTGTACCCTTAATCAGCAAACTCCACCTGACTTGATATGGTGAATATAAAGTACACCATGTAATGGCAAACTATGTATTATTTCTTAGAGAAGGACATATATAAGTGGTATCATTACAGATGTTCAGGTTGTAGTGTACATGTCAACATAGGAAAAGCACAAACAGTTTACACATGAGGAAACAAATGGAACAGCAGCTAAATATTTGTTTTTTAAAGACATGTAATCCAGTTCATTGAATAGGAGCCAAAGTCATTTCTCTTAAGCTGGGTAACCTTTTTCCTCCTTTGCGCAGAATGCTGAGAACAAACGCAAGCATATGAAAATGCTCTCCCAAAAGCCATGGGAATGACTTTCTGTAGGGACTCTCCTTGTTTATTTTTCCTGTACTGGCATGTTGGGGAACACAAATTAGAATTATTATTATTGCTGCATAAGGGATATAAAAGTAGAGCTGTTTCAATGCTAATGCAGTGACTGAACAGGCCAATATCCAGCAGCACAGACGGTTTATGGAATATTTTTGGAGCTCTGCCAACATGCACAATAACTTGATTAATTTTATATTTATATAGATTTGGCTTTCACACTTTCTGTCCATTTTCCGCCGATTCCTGTGTATGTCATAAGCACTATAGTTTGGGAGGTTGGAATATGAATATGAAATTTAATTTCTGACATTCTTTGCATTGTTGGAGTCTGTGGTCCACTGGTACGTTATTTGGATGTGTGTGTGGCTGGATTTTTTATTGGAGTAACTGAAGTCAAATACTGTGTTACCAACATTTAGAAATTGACCAGAGATCTCCCTGACTTATACTATACCTCAGATGGGACTTATAGCAGTGTCATAGTTGCATTATATCCTGCCTCACTCCTGAAAAGGCCACTCTGTGAGGTTGTTTTCAGTGCCGCTGGTCCACGGGTTTAAGCACAGCAGTTAGACCCATGAATTCCACAGTCTCATGTTCTGTCATTACACTTCCCTTAAACATTTACTTCAACACAATACAGGTTTCCCCCCTCAACATCTAGTTTTTAATTTCAGTTCTTGATTGGCTAACGAATGGTATGATGTCAGAGGTCAGATGTCTACGTTCACTAATTGAAGCATCACCTATTCACCTGCTAATTTATCATTTTCATCAATTAAAAAAAAACTTAGTTATAGAAAAAGGATTTGCCTTACTTCATCTGAGTGATTAAAAATGGGACATTTATCTATACAGCATAAATAAAGCACACCATGCATCGCTATTTCTGACCTAATGTGGCTTTAAGAGGGTGAATCGTCCTTCACAACACAGCGAAAGTGCCTAATTAAGATGAGATTAAGCTGAGACTGGAGGGTAAACTAGTGTACGCAGGGGTCCCTCAAGACCGTGTTTGAATACCTGGGTGATGTAACATCATACAGTGTGCATGAGGCCATCAGTACTGGTAGCAGGAAGTCATTTCACTGCCATATTCGCGTGCTCTGAGAGAAAGAAAAGAAAAAGAGAATAAAATTTAGACAATACAGGTGGGTTTTTTTTTCCCCATTGCAGGTTTCAGGTTGCAGAGGAGGATCAGGAAGGTCTCACTACTATTGACAGGCTCTGAAAATAACTTTAAAGGCAGTTTTGTTTCCTCCTCTGTCGATGGACTACCGCAGGTTTGATTCCTGACCACATTTCTGTGCGTAAATGCTTTACATAATCTTACAGTCACACAGCACACTTTCCCAAATTCCCAACAGGAAACCTGGATCATTTTACGCTGGGCTTATTGTCCAGTACTATACAGCAAAATGCAAATTAAAAATGACCTTTATTTTTACCGTGACGGGTTTTACCGCCGTAAATGGCCTGTTTAACATGTAGCTAAGCAGACCTGGACCTGGAGGTCTTTGCCGTTGCCTTTGATTGAGGCCGCCGTGATTGAAATTTGTCTCATTCCTAAAAATAAAGACAAGAATGTACTGATGCAAAGCTTCTCTTTTTTACCTTTCAAAGGGCCCTTTGGGGAAACGGCCCCCACACAGAAGTCCCCTTTCTGAAGACAAACATTATTTACTAAAGACACTTGGGCAGTATGATTGTCTCGTGTTATTTTTCGGTTTTCAGACAGATTAAATCAGGGGATTAGGCCTGACACTTCACACTTCACATCTCGTTAGGTGAAGGAAAGTTAAAGCTACAGCACTGGGGATACATTTTCATTTTCAGGAAGTGATAACGACTCTTTTTCTACCTGACCACGCCAAACTTCTGTTGGACACATACCCAGGGGCGTAGCTAGAAATTCTGGGCCCTGTACACAGGCAGGCTCTGAGAGTCCCTCCACTCTTTATAAAAAAAATGCCCAGATTTTCGTGGGCCCCTTCAAACCCTTGGCCCCGTATACTTAATACCCTTCTTCCCCTGGTACTATGCTCCTGGACATCCCTAACCTTCTGCTTCACTTTTCTTGGTGAAAAGCGAGAACAAACAGCCCTGCATTTCTGGTTGAGCTCAGACAGAGCAGAAGAAGAGTTATTCTGAAATTATTCTGTATAAATGATCATCAACATTTGGCATAAGCATAATACATTAATAAAACATTCATTCCCCCACATTCCCAACCCTTGGCCTGGAGTATCATTGAGAAAAATTGGTTTTACTTCCAACTCTTATTTGGCAGCTGATGTGAAGTCAACAGTCATCAGTTATGTGATTTTGTACAGAGTATTTGATGATTAGTGCCTAAATAATAAATCAAGCCTATCCTAATAAAAATGATAAATCAAACCTATCCTCACGTTTCTCCTCCTTAGATTCATGGTAAAGATTACACTAACTTTAACTGGTTGGTGCAGAAGTGGCTTCACTGAGTGAGAGTGAAAGTGGGTTTAATGAACTGAGATTAATTATTCTAAATCTGTTTTACCAGCATCTGCTTAAAAAGGAGGGAGTACTTCTCTAAAGAAAATGCTATTAAACAGTTTGTTGTAAAATGTAAAAAGTCTTTCAAATAAAACTGTTTCTTTTTCATTAGTATTTATTTGTGTATTTTGGAAAACAATCAATAAGATTGTCATAGCTCTGTAGTGCTATGGAGGCACTTTCTGTCAGTTCTCCACTTTCTGTCAGTTTCTGTCATTACTCCAAATCATTGAGTCACTGATAATATATGGTAGCTCCTCCCATCTCCTCCCATTTATGGTAGTGAAACCTCCCTCCCCCAGCATCTAAGCCTGCCATTGGCCAAGGCTTGTTTGTCAGCTGTGTGATCAGAAATGATGGCTTTTGGCTCCATGATGAGGAAACTGATCTCTTCTCTTGTCACCCTGCTAAACAGTGACATTCCTAATTAAAGAATTACTTCCTACTCGTAGCATGTAATGTATACAATGTTGTATTTCAAGTATTGTTATTAGTGCTATATTGCTCTCCTTTTTGCAATATATGTTTTCTATAATCTCACCTTTTACAAAAACATTTTATTCAGTGGGAAAATGCACAATTCAAGATTTACAGTACAAAAACATACGTCTCGATAGCTAAGTATGAACTATGTAAATAACTACAAAGTGAACACAAAGTTAAAAAAAGTCTGTACATGGAGATAAGGTTTGATGCTGAGATTGGATTGCCGTGGGAGGAACGTCCTTTTCAGAGTCCATTTTTCTGCATCTCAGGCAGATTGAGGCTTGGGAAAGGGTTTTCAGACCCGATCCCCAATGAGGGCCCCTAATGGATGCTGGGATTGTTACTGTCTCATGATAATTTAAGGTTTTTGAACACATGTGTAAGGTCTGTTATCATTTTTCTAGCACAATTAAGGTTTGCTTGGTTCCATAATGTATACATATTGACAGTTTTTACGTAGAAAGATTTTTTCATTTGAACAGGGAATTCCAGATGTCATTGAGTCAACTTCAACATAAAAGTCAACATTTCTTAGCCGATAATTGTGGAAATATTTTTTTTTCTTTATTTACCTGTTTGTTTTGTGAACACAGGTGGATGAGCCCTGAGGTGAAATTACTGTTTGTGCTGAGCGTGATTCCATCCACAACGGTGTTCATCACTTTCAGCAAATCAATTTCACACAAATAAACAATACACAAGTCAAGCACTCACTCCAAAACAAATATGAAAGACGTCACACACAGATGTCATGTCATATGGTTTCGATACACAGACAGTTGAATCATTCTGTTCAGAAAAAAAAATAAATCTGAAGATTTTGTAACATAAGAATAAAATAAATATATAGTTGCATAGTTATGTACGTATATTGTAAACTAAGTAATTTATAGTAACAGTAGTGTCAGAAGAGTCAATAATGTGTTGGACATAGTCATAGTTACCCGGCTCTGAAAGGAGAGCTAAAACACATTTTTAAAAAAGGTACCTTATTGTATACGAAAGATGTGTCGCTGGGTTATGAACCCTGAAATATACATACATACATCTAGCATACAGTAGTGCAGCCATTCCCTGACGTACGTCCAAGATCCGTTCTGACTGAACGGTTGTATCTCAAAATGGACGTAAGTTGGACATATTTTAGCATGGCATATAGAAGTACAGTACACATTTAGCATGTAGAAGATGTATACAATGTCTGTATATCATCTGACGGTCACTATCACACACACGCAGCCGTTAGCACTGGCAGACGTACGACACAGTATTTTTTTTTTCAGTCGTATTTACAAATGGTTGTAAGTTGGGGAGAGGCTGTATATCTGTTGTACCTTTGGTCACAGTCTGGGCAGAACAGTGAAGCATCATAAATGCGCCATTGGAGGAAAAAAAAAAATAAATATTTTCTCCGTAGAATATGGGGTAACTTGACCGTACCCCCATTTTCCTTTTAAAGTGCAAAAGGACCGCTCTTTATTTTACTGCCTTGTTATCGAGGGTGGCTTTGCCCCCAGTCTCACCCGTTTCTATGGAGCTGTTTGGTGGCTTTTCGATGGCGGCCATGTGGACGAGCGGCCTGGGTTTGGCATGGCAGCACCTCCAGCAGAAGAGACTGAGGAAGGCCTGGTGGAACTGGCCACCGGCGAGCGTGTAGAGGGCCAGGTTGAAGAAGGTGTTGAGGCCTGCCACAGGCCTCGAGATGATGTAGGCCGCGTGGACCCACCTCCAGGTCAGGCAGGAGACGGGACGCCTCCTGGTGGCCACCCTCAGCACGCGCAGGACGTGGTAAGGCATGAAGCACACCACGAAC
Source organism: Albula glossodonta (assembly GCA_019788955.1). Taxonomy (NCBI): domain Eukaryota; kingdom Metazoa; phylum Chordata; class Actinopteri; order Albuliformes; family Albulidae; genus Albula; species Albula glossodonta. Next base: position 61,374 of record JAFBMS010000292.1, read on the forward strand.
ACCACCAGGATGAGGACGGTCAGCCGGCGGGCTCGGACTCGGCTTGGGCTCTGCATGTGGGGCCCCACGGCCAGCGCCCGCACGATGCGCAGGTAGCACAGGAACACCACCGCCAGCGGGAGCAGGTACCCCAAAGCAGTCAGCAACCATCCGTACCACCTGTACGGATTTAATCGCAGACATTCTATTGGTTATCCTCACCATCACATCTTCACCCACTTCTTCACATCAAGCCACATCTGTTTGAACATTTGATTGTTTTCTTTACATTCATTTTAATGCAATGCAGGTTTGAAATGCGGTTTAACTCAGTTTCCATAAGTGGTTTAGTTTCAGAGGCAAGATCATCCACACTGTCAGTGGCACACACACTGTGTCCCCCAGATCCAGTCTGAGAACTCACACTGTGCTCTTCACACATAAACAGGTCCTCGGAGGTCTCATTTTCAGGCAGAGAAAGCCTAAAGCTACCCTGCAAGAGTCAGACCGCCAGCCTGTTTGCTTCTCCACCTTTGGGCCTCTTAGATTACGCTGTCAATTGAAATCCTGACCAGGCGATGCTTCAATTTTGTTTACAATCATCCAGAAAATATGAAACATTGAAAATATTCAAATATAGCTACCAAAATTGGCTGTATGCATTCATACAATGACCGAAAAAGGGAGAACTTGCCCTTGTCACTATTCCCCTAACCCTGAACCCTCACCACAGATGAGGTCGAGGGTGGTTAGAATGCCCAAAATTTTGGGCATTGTGGTGGTAGCAGCGCTGAGGCCTGCATGTTGTTGTGGGAAAAGTAACACAGACTGGCATGCTTTAGCTAATTTAGCATTAGCACAGCTGTGAAAATTACCATGGAAACAAGAGCCTCACTCCCACAGCCAATCTAATGTCAGGCAAGCCAGTGCTGAAGCTTTCTGACCAATCACCTAAAGCCATTTACACTGACCAATCACGAAAAGGCATTTACACTGAAATATATACGCACGAAGCCCCTTGAATGAGGAGAAAACCATGTACCCACTGATAATAATGAATGTTAATGACTCAAAGTGATTGGTCAGAAAAGCTTTATCTTTGGTCTTAAATGAATAATTGTTTTGAATGATTGGGTGCCCTCGATTGGAGATGACAGATGTTTGGACAGAAAAGTTTAGTATCGTAGATAATTGAACAGAGGGGCAATGGGGTCAGGTACAGACAATTAGCCTAAGCTTTGTCCAACGAACCACCTTGAAAGGCAAAACACTTTCATTTTTTAATCCCATGCAGCACCAGATAAAGGTTTAGCTTTTTCTGTTTCACTTTTGTATTCTGCATGCAATAAATCAGCATTCCTATTACTTTTGTGCTGGTGGCAGTTTGTCTTGGCATATGTTTTAAAAGTATAAGTGGGAAATAATACTGTTGAAATGATAAACACTGTAAATAATTCTGTTTTGTTACATCCTGATATAAAGTGAGTGTAAAACATGACCGCAGGCAGTCCTGATTAGATCCGAATGATATCACAGCCCTGACAAAACTGAAGCAAAGCAGGAGTGGGTGGGACAAGTAAGCGCTTCGAAACGCTCTGACACAGAAACCAGGCATCTGAAACAGCTTCCCTGGAGGACAACACAACCTCAGCTCACTGACATACATGACAGATCAGGGCAAACCTGAACCCAACGCCCACTTCATCCCCATTTCCATTTCCTCACTTTTGCTTTGACACTGAGCTTTGTCACGCCCTCTGAATAAAATTCTAAACGGAACCCTTCGGAGATATCAGTATCTAAGAAGAACTTTTAAGGGTTCTCCTTATATAATGTTTTAAGCGTAAGGAACCTTTCTGCCTGAGAGTGAAATTCTCACTAGCTGCATGCAGTGTAATAACATGAGCATAAAGTTTGAGAGAAATTTGTCTAACCGAGTCATAGAGGACAGAGCATCGGGAGAGAGGAAGGTGTAATTGTAATTTATCTGAAAACAATGTGCTTGCTGTTTTTGACGGACTCAGACACACAATGCACTTTTTGAAGATAGAAAAGGTCCTAAAGGGTTCCTCACTTGTCCCACTGGGGGAACCCTTAAAGGTTCTTCTTTGATATGGATTTCACTCACAGTTTCTCTGTAGAACCTTATTCTGAGGGTTATATGAAGAACCCCTTAAAGATATCTGTATCTAAGATGAACCTTTAAGGGTCCCCCTCCAGGACAAGTGAAAAGCCTGAAGCAATGCTTGTAAGCACTTTTTTTTCTAAGAATGTGAAAGGCAGGTTTAAACAAATTCTACTCAATGTGAACATAATCCAGCTCACTTGCGATACACACTGTATCAAGAACCGGCATCCCTCAATAACACACACACACACACACACACATACCACAGCTCATCGGGGTCGTTGCTGGCAAAGTCCAGGCAGTAGGTCCTGTTGTTCTTCTCCACCATGGTTATCATGGTGAGCATGGGCGTGAGCTCCGCCGCCGAGACCGCCCAGACCGCCAAGCAGACGGCCACGCCCAAACGCTTCCTCTGCACCCAGCGGGCCCGCAGCGGGTGCACCACCACCACGTACCGGAACACACTCAGAGACGTCAGGAACAGGATGCTGCCGTACAGGTTGAAGTGAAAGCCGAATCGCACAAAGCGACACATGAAGTCGCCCATGGTCCAGGAGTCGCCGTGCGTGTAGTAGTACACCAGGAAGGGCATGCTCAGCACGTACAGCAGGTCCGTCACCGCCAGGTTCAGCATGATGATGCTGCTCGTCTTCCACGGCCGCATCTTGGCCACATAGATGATGATGGAGACGGTGTTGCCCACCAGGCCGACGGCGAATATGAGCCCATACATCACCGGCAGGTAATACCTCTTCATCAGCAGGTCCACCTTGGTGCAGTTGTTGTCGGTTCCATTCTCGTAAAACTTGTCGGCACCCATTGTTCTCTCCTTGGTGTAAAGTGAGTGACCTGGAGATAATGGTTAAAGGACTGGGGTTGTGACTCAAAACTCAAAAACTTCTGGCCCATCTGCAAATGCCGGATATAACAAAACATTTAATAATTTATTGTACATGTTTTTGGTACTTTACTTCACTCTGGACATTAAAAATGATTTCATTTAATTATGATCTTATCAAGTAAAACACCTTGAGCAATCACTGTGACCCAATGTGCATGAAAAAATGCCAATACTCAATTCAACAATTGATGAAAAACTGGTTTTTGATAATAATAATTATAAGCATGGTTTAAACCTGGTGTAATCCAGGCACAGTAAAAAAAAATTCAAATACAAAAAATACAACAAAGGATTAGGGTTTGGAGAGGTAATGCCCTTCTCTATCAGAATAAATGTTCTGATGTAAATACATTCCTCTGTTGTGTAGAATAATTCTGGTACCTGACTGCGGGCTTTGTGGAATTCCCAGCCTGCGCAGAGACAGCATGAAAGCGCGGTGGAAGAAGCCGTTCTGTACGCGGTACGCCCTCTTACTCAGCTTCGCAGCAGCAGAGTAGGACCACTCAGGGTGAACTGCAGCGCTACTCCTTCATCTGTGTCTCTCTGGGGGGTTTCCTGGTTCTTTCTGCGGATCAGACTGCCTTTACAGCCTCTCCGGTCCCTCCCACACCGCCGCGCTCTCGTCCCTAGCCAAAGAGAAGCGCCTCGCAGGGCTGTCGCGCAACCGCTGCCCACTGATGAGGTCAGATTAACATAACCACAGTATCAGTTTCTTTATGAATGCGGGACTTGAATATCCCCGAGGGATTGAGTCACTGTTGAGTTGCACAGAACCCTATAGCCTCAGTTCTTCTTGCACCTTGGAAACGCGTAAGTAAGTTCTGAACCTCACTGCAGGCCTAAAAAACGCGGTGATTAAAATCTGTCATCTGAATTAAGACTTGAAAAAATGTAGTTACATGTACAGAATCAATTGGAACAAACGTTCCTTTCACAATGTGTTTGCATGAATGTGGTTCTGTGTTTATTTACCTATACCCACGCACCTACTTGGCCACCTGTGGAGTGCGACGTCATCCAAAAGTATGCAAACTGTTTCGCATACACGGTGCACTGAACAGGATTGAGGGATTTACATTCATTTGGTATATGGTATATGCTGCCCCTAGATGACATCAGAGAATACAATGTAAGCTTTCATAGTTATGCTGACGATACGCAATTATACATTTTCATCGAGCCGAAGGATCTGAACACCTTGCGCTCCTTAACTGCCTGTCTTTCTGCAATCAATGAAAGGGTGAACAATAACTTTCTGGAACTAAATAAGGACAGAGATTGTCTTGGTTGGCCCCAAGAACAAAAGAGATCAACCAAGGCTTGAAAATCTAGCCCAACAGATTAAATCGGAAGTAACAAGCCTTGGTGTAATTCTGGACACATACATACATAAGCAAGGTGACCAAGATAGCATTTTCCACCTGAGAAATATAGAAATATACTGCGGTATATAAATGTGCCATGTAAAGAAATACATCGTAAAACAAACTAAGCATGTGTAACCCTTATATTCCAAGAACGACGCGCATTTCGGTGGTTTAAATGTGACATTACCGATCGGGAAAACTTGGATTGCTTCTTTTAATAATATGCTTTGTCACGATCAATTGCTTGAAAATCTAATCAAACAATAAAGATCCATGCATTTAATTGTGCACATCTTGAAGCCCGCACCGTTCTAAAAAAAAAAAAAAAAAAAAAAAAAACAACTCAGGAAAATGAGGGGAAAATGTACAGCTGCTTTGACATTCTGGATCTCCACCGCTCCACAGTTACTGCTTCGGTCCTCTGCCAAGAGGGATCAGAGATAATCTCAGCCTCTGAAAGCCAGTGCTGTAAAATTATCATTTTAATTCTGCACATTGTCACCTGTGCAAATAGCTGGCAGGGATTAAATTACCGTTGATTTCTGCTCAAGTTTTATCTTCACTCCATACAACTGGTGTCAAAACATGCATGTCGTCTGAGCTGTCAGTTTCAACATCAGTAACTAAATGTCAGTAAGTCATATGAAGGAAATAACACCAATGACATCAGTAGATAGCTATGTATAAATAAACCCCCAATTCACATGCTCTTTGCCTTCAGGACAGCTTATTTGGGTCTCACCTCGAGGCTCGCCACTTGAACCCGTCTAATTGGTTGTCCCGTGAACCAAATGTATGTGCAGAAATCCAACTGTTACAAAAATGAGTAATGTTTTCCTGTAATGGCCTGTAAAAATAAATCTCCCTTCCATTGGCTCCTTTCCACTCCAACTGGAATTTGGTCTATGTTGTGTCATACCGCTGCTGTATAGTTCCTCCTTTGCCATTTTTTTTATGTTTGCCCATGAATTCAGTCACCCCACGCTCGTGAAGTACAGCATGGAGTGGCACACCCAGCACGCCTGTTTTCCCATTGTACTGGAAGGCAAACCCATGCTAGTCATTACTGCTATGGTTGTTGACACTTTGTCACGTTTTCTACTTCTTTTTGTGACTCAGACGTGTCAGTGTGGATGACCCCAAAAACATACTTTATCATGAGGTTACTGTTTAACCCACGAGTCCCCATTTCCTTATTTAACTAGGCTGTTTCTGGAGAAATGGGGCAGGACCAGATGACACAAAGGAAAAGCAGCATTGTGGCCATTTTATTTCTTTTTTTCCCCTCCAAGAAGCAGCGTGTCATGTTTTGTGTTTTCTCTTGTTGGGCTCAAATCGTTTTTATTAACCTAATACTCATAACTGGTGGCCATATGATGTTCTTTGTACAGCCCAGGAGGGACGTTTGTCCAGAAAAGCAATAACTGGACGCTCTGCTTGAGGTGAGGGCCAGAATAACGCAGCAGCGTCAGGACAGAGCAGCTGTGCTGTGCGGTACCAGCTCTCAGCTCCGGCAGTGCATTCCAGTCTGTCACAGCTGGGAAATAAGAAAAGCAAACTTTAGTCCCATCACCCCACAGCTTTCTGATGAACAATTTTTTTAAATGCCCGCAGCCATGCCACCCTGTACCTTTCTACAGATACACTGCTGAAGCTAAGCAGCCATGCCACCCTGTACCTTTCTACAGATACACTGCTGAAGCTAAGCAGCCATGCCACCCTGTACCTTTCTACAGATACACTGCTGAAGCTAAGCAGCCATGCCACCCTGTACCTTTCTACAGATACACTGCTGAAGCTAAGCAGCCATGCCACCCTGTACCCTTCTACTGTCACAATGCTGAAGCGAAGCAGCCATACCACCCTGTACCCTTCTACAGATACACTGCTGAAGCTAAGCAGCCACACCACCCTGTACCCTTCTAGTGTCACACTGCTGAAGCTAAGCAGCCACACCACCCTGTACCCTTCTACTGTCACACTGCTGAAGCTAAGCAGCCACACCACCCTGTACCCTTCTACTGTCACACTGCTGAAGCTAAGCAGCCACACCACCCTGTGCCTTTCTACTGTCACCCTGCTGAAGCTAAGCAGCCATGCCACCCTGTACCTTTCTACAGATACACTACTAAAGCTAAGCAGCCACACCACCCTGTACCCTTCTACTGCCACACTGCTGAAGCTAAGCAGCCACACTACCCTGTACCCTTCTACTGTCACACTGCTGAAGCTAATTAGCCATGCCACCCTGTACCCTTCTACTGCCACACTGCTGAAGCTAAGCAGGAGCAGGCTTGGATAGTGCTTTAACAGGAGACCACATTGGAAAAAAAGAAACTGCTTGAAGAGGTGTTAATGGGCCAGTAGGGGGTGCCACCTCCCTTTAGTCCACCAGCAGTGATGGGGACACTGTGCGGGGTGGAGGTCTCATCATTCAAATGATCAGTTAAACCAGGGACCTGATTGGCCAGAGCAGATCCAATTGCACTTTTCAGAAAGAAGGGGTCCTTCTTAGTTCCCTTCCATTGGTTCATGGCAGATCACCAAAACAGACAATGGCCAAAAGAAGGGCAGTTCCATCCAAGTTAATGCAGAACAGGGGGGACAGATTGTAATCCCACATTGTTATTCCCTCCAGCACAGGGTATAAATTCAATCCCTATCAGCAGTCAATGTAACCCACAATGCCCCTCTTCAGCATCACATGACTGACCATTTCAAACTTCCACTAATATGCTAGGGGGGCAATGGCCACATTTAAAGGCAGAAAAATGTTAACCTCTGTTCCATTTTGATTGGCTATGTTCCCTGCTCTAAATCAGCTCTCCCATACTTGTTGTTTTGCCAGAAGAGGTCACCAGGGTACTCACTCCAGCAAAGGCAAGAAGGGAAAGGGTTGTGCTAAAACAGAACAGGATGAACCCTCCAATGTCCTGGATTCAGTACCAAAAAGTGGGTTATTTGGCTAACTCTGGTAAATATTATGATGAAAACTAAACATTTCTTTGATTGAAATAAGCTCTAAATCAATTTTATGCGATCAAAATACATAGCAACATCTGTATGTGAAGTAGAACAACCTCTTAAATATAGTTCTTAAGTGTTTTTCTTATTTCAGAATGTTTACCGGAGTTAGCCAGCTAACTTGGTAAGCCATCTATGTGTTGTACACTCCTCATCTTGATTCCCAAAAAAAGTGGCTCCCTAAATCTGGCAGCCTATCACCCCCTACACATGTGAGTGAGTGTATGCGTAGAATATGATATGTAAAATTGTTTTTCATATTTCTGTGGTTGAATTATTTCCTTGAGAAGACATTTAAAAAGTGAACTTTCTGACATTTAAAAGGTCGAGGCTGCCACCTTCAGGCATTGATGAGGAATTGCTGCCTAAAGTAAAGCATTTCAATGTTTATATTCCCAATCACTGTTGCTTGGTGTCGTTGTTCTTTTGTTTTGACCACCTGGTTAGCCTGAAAACGGCAGAGAGAATCAGGAGAAGTGCCCTAATCCTACCTGGGCTGCAGCGGTCAGCGGTGGCTTTGTCCACCCTGAGGACAATTTTGTGAAGTACACACCCTCCTTTCTGTGGTCAGTGTGATATGATCATCTCAGTAAATACCCTCTGTGTTAGAAATGCAGTTTATGCTGTAGTTTGAAAGGTCATGCCCTTAATCGTCCTTGTTTTGCTTGTCTGGAAGCTTGTGTTTTCTATCAACTATGCAACCTAATGTCAGGCGTGCTCTTCCTTAAGCAGGGAGCATCGTATTGTGTGTCTGAAATGCAACTTTTAAGTTTCTGTTTGTGCTGAGCTTGTCTTGCTGAGGTAGAGCTCCCCTGCAGCTGTTCATATAAAGCTTTATCTCTTTATTCTGTGACAGAAACAGGACGTATGTCACTGTATCGCCCATCCTGGGAAAGAAGACCCAGAGCTTCCCACCCTGACAAAATGTAAATCTGGCATAGAGGCCCAGGGTATTGTGCCAATAAGATAGCTTACTTGTTATTCAGCTGGATATGACAACGAAAACTATGCATTTCAGTCAATCAAGCTAGCTCTAAGTCATATTTTTGTGTTCACATATATAATTACTGACTACCTACCTGTTAACTGAACAACCTGTGGAAAAAAAAATAACTTTAGAATGTTTTACAAAGTTAGCCAGGCTAATGTGGTAAGCTATTTTCATCACATAGTCCCCTGGGAGGCCACAGGGTCTGTTTACAAACAAGAAATTTACAAGCAAGACAGCCCTGCACGAGTTCTTTGGTTTTGTATTATAAAAATATTTTTCTTCATTATTCCCAGCAAAATGTCACGACTTATTGAAATTTTGTTTGGTTCTGATAAATGGACAGCAAGCTTGAAGGATGTTAATATTAGGGATGTTAGCTTTGTGATGTGTACTGAAAGTTTGAACTGAAGTCGCAGCTTTACACTTTGACCACTAGATGGAGTCAAAGGTGCAATAAAGGTGCAATAAACAGTATTGCTTTTTATTTACAAAGTGCTGTTATTAGCATACAGTTTTCCTCCTGATAATTTGACCAGTTATTATTATCTGGAATTGGGTCTTACTGATTTCAGTAATGCTTTATTTTACATTGCTTATAACACGTTCATGATCATGTTATAAACATGCCATGCTTCATGTCATGTGTTATAACTTATCAATAACTCCTAAATAGTCATTGACTCGTCAATGGTATATATGTACTCGTGTATCGCCACATGTTACACGACCATTGTACAAAAGGACATTGGTTTCAATTGTAATTATTTTATATTGTTTTATTTTGTAAGGTAGGTCAGCTGTGAAGTCAAGTCTCTTTTACAGTACTGATCTGGGAAATTGCAGCCTTTCCAGTCAGGAACTCCAAAAAATTGTCTGTGCAGTCTATAAACCCCCTTAATTTAAAAGCTGGTGCCTTCAATTTTAAAATGTTATAGATCTGTGGTACCCCACTGCAGTCCTGGACGGCCACAGTGTCTGCAGGTTTTTTGTCCAACTCCTCTCCGTGGTGAAGTCAGGGGCAGGGTTTGGGAAAGGGGGAGTGAGACCAGTGGTCAGCTCTTTTCAGTGTTGTTTACTCCTCTGCAGGGCTGGCAGAGGATTGTGGGAAGGAGGTGGGAGGTCTTCACACCTCCATTGCAGCCCCTGAGCCCTGAGAGGCACAGAGAGGCAAACCAGCCCCAGCCTCTCTTCCCACCTCTCCCTTCTCCCATCTGTCCAGCCTCTCTCTCTCTCTCTCTCTCCCTCTCGTTCTGTATCACTCTGCCCTTGTGACCTTTTGCTTCTGTCCAGACTTTTATTTTCTCTCTCTGACTCACACTGCCTCCCCATCTCTCCTGTCTAGACTTTCATATGTCTCTTTCTGTCTGGGTTTTATTTCCCTCTGTCTGCTCATTTGTGCATCATTCTCTGCTCTTATTCTTTCTCCTTCACTCTCTCACCACTTCAAATTCAAATTCAAATGTGTTTTATTTGAAATAACAAGAGAAACACAAAACAAAAGCAAAAAGTACACTTGAATGTAAATATATTTCTCCATCTTTTTCTCTCTCTCCTCACACCAGAGCTACTCTCCTCACCATCAAAGTTAATGACTCCTTGCCTTCTGATAATCAAAAGGCAGTTTGACAGCAGAGGCCGGGCTTTTTGCCCTGGCCCAGAAAGGGCTGGGTTATGAACACGCTGATGGGGGGTGGGCTAAATGACTGCCAGCCTCTGTGCCTTTAGAGTAAGCAGTGTTTTTTTTTCATCCTGCAGATCGGAAAAACACAGTCATGTAAACACATGCACCCACAGAATTTAATACAGAATAAACAACAATTTGGGGAGAAAAAGCAGAATACTGGCAGCTCTGCAAAAAACATCTCTTACTTTGCTCCCTGAAAAGGAAAGCATTTTTAAAACCTGGGTTACCTCTAGGATTGGGGACTAAGTGGTGTGAAACTCACATAGTAGTTTACAAAACAGAGATAAATTATCTGTATGGCTTTAATTAAGTGGTACCCTCTTTCATCAGCCTCGTTCCTGTGATGTCACAAAGAGTCTGACAGGCCGCTACTGTGCCCATTGTGACATCAGGCTGCCCAGCTTCCAGGATGTTCTTTGCTGTTAAACTAACATTTAGCTATTACTATTGACTACTCCAGCCCCACAAATCAGAGTGAATTAGGCTGTCTGTGTCAAAAAAAACAACCTGTTTCCATATCCTGTATCATAGAATAAAAGTCTCGAGTCAAAAATGGAAATGTAATAAAATACCAAAGGGAGTACATGTGAGGTAAGACATTTAGAGAGCGTGTAAGGAATGAGCATGGAGAGAACAGAGTGCTCAAGTTTTTGCCTTGGAGAGTGTTTACTCAGCCCGAGTGTGCACTCTCAAGGGGAAAGGCCGAAAACGTTAAAAAGGGCACATTTTCCCCCGCCCTGGCATGACATCACAAACCGAACAAAAAGTTCCAGTATCACCAGAGCTGCAGGCCAGGGCCCCAACACAAGAGAACGAACAGACGGGAAAAGAATCTGTAATTTAAGAAATATAAAACTAAATTTTGAGGGTTGAACTAAGGTGACCTTTTTTCAGGATTTTCCTGTCCTTTAAGGAGAAAAAGAGTAAGGGCTTGATAAAAAGGTATAGACAGGGAGCACAAAAAAAGAACAAAAGATGTTAAAAACCTGATCTTGTGAAAATAAATCAAACAAAGCATTTAAACTGCATTCTCTATAATACAACTAACAATGACAAAATAAAGTTAAAAAATATGGTACACACTCATAAATAACTTGTTATTCATAAAAACACATGAATCATGTGTTTCCTCCATATTCAAGAAAGGCAAATCCTCCATTTTTGCGCAAGATTTCTCTGTTCAACCACCCTGCTAAAGCAGAAACTGGGTCAGGTGTATCTGTCATAGCAAACTGGCAGCAGAAAAAGGCAAGGCCAGCATATTTGTTTGGGGAATTCTATAAATGGCCATCGTATTTAGATTTCTGAGAAGGAGGGAGTGAGTTTTCCGGTACGGTCCTGCAGGTTCTCCAGACAAACAATTTTGAGGTCTACTATCTCAGTATCACAAGCTTAATATGATAATGATATATAATATTTTATAATATCCCTTCATGATCTTCCAGTACAAAGTCAAAGATGGTTATTTCAAAAGCCACTTAACTTTAGATCCTGCTTCATAATTTAAAATATATTGAGAAAAATCAATAGAAGATTCATCGCAGTAAGCTATTCTCATCTCAGCAATTACAATATAAAATTATGTTTATAATGTATTATTATTATCAATATGTTTTCTACAAATATGTTGTCTACAGTTATTACTGCTCATACAGCAAAAAAGTTAGATATGTTTTAGTTTTTTAATATAATGTTTTTGTATACCAGTATCATTTTCTATTTTCCATGAAAGTCATCTTAGAAGCTGATGAAATCTGGACAACTGACCACAGGGCTAAGTGATATGACAGAAATCCGTATCACGATAATTAGCCAGGCTATTGTCAATTTGCAAGGATTCATTTTTCAGCAGCTCATAACTGTAAATACAGAAATACATAAAACCTGAAACCTGGCTGTTTTCAACTGTCAGGTTCCCATAGATGTTCACAGAACTCATGTAGGAACAGGAAGCGGCACAAGTGCTGCTTCATTAAAATGGGCCTCATGGTACCACAATACAAAATATGATCTTTACGATCCACATGAAACTCAGGAGTTTTAACCCAGTGCAACCTACTGATCTTAAGTGATGATGCTCAAGCTCCTCTGTACCACTTGGCACACGTCTCAATCTGATCCAAATTTAGTCTTCTGCAAAGAAAATGTCTTCCTCCAATTATCGTTAGAGTGCAGTTTGACAATAAGAGGCGCATTTGGAGATAGATTGAATCTGCTGGTCTGGCAGCGAAGGCAGAAATGATGGCTAATTATCCTCAGTGTTGTTTCTATGGCTGCAGGAGAAGGCAAGGCAGAACACCTCCCACAGCACTGGACCGCAGTGTGTGTGTCTACAGCGGGCCAGCTCTCCGTCTGCACACCCACCCAATACAGGCCCACACTGGCACCACCCGTACCCATGCACTTAGTTATCAAGGAGCCATGTGCACTCATACTAATCAAGCTGATGGCCATGGGGAGAGTGGCGTTCAACACAGTATAACTCTGGAATGAATCTGCAAATGAAACAAAAATACTCTCTAAAGCTCCACCCCCACCACATACACTTTGAAATAGAGACACTATTAGTTAAGAGTTTTCCTGCAGTGATTCGTAGCCACTTTAGAGATTTTAGCATCTCATTTTCATTACTTTTTTCAGGTTTTACATACGATGCATGTAGGCAGCTATTACAGAGAGAGCTGCCTCATATAGGCGCGCCGCTATCTTCAGTTTATTCAGATTAAGGGGCAAATACAGATATTCATTGACTGTGAAATATTGTCACAACAGAGATGTAGCTGTCGCACTGAGCAAAAGACCATGGTCCCCAGCCAAATGAAGTACTCACACTCTTCCTTTTTCTCTGGGGGGATGACGTCACTTTCCATAGCAGATGTGCTAACGTGCTAACTGGCATCTCTGAGCTTCGGTACACATCTCATTATCACGTTCACACTCCACCCTCAGTCTCATCGTCCTCATTTACTCTCTGTCCTCCCTGCATCAGCTGAAAATGTGCTGCTCCTATCTTAGCCTGCATTTTAACAGATTAAACCATTTTTATGTCTGGTTTTTTTTCTCTTTGGACTTCGTTTTATTACCTCATAACTGTTAATTGCTTTCCTTTATTACTATAACCAAGAACCTATGAACAGAAAACGAAAAACAAGGGATGACTGTAATTTAAAACGCAAAGCAAGAGTGATGAATACTTCATTAAAAACAAAAAATATATTGACTATGCATTTACCAAATCAAGGGGAAAACATATGCTTGTGTTAAATATATTTAACTTCTTATGCAAATTTGGTGTTAAGTTCAGACATTTTAGAGATACAAAGCAAATACCGTATGTCCACAGCCAGCTTTTATCGTGATAAATGATAGGGGTGCCCCATGACAGTACAACATTAAATATGCACAATAACCTGGAATCCTTGAGTCCAGCAACATCGAATGCACTAATGTGTGCCAGGCAGTATGAATTATTCTCAAGGTTGAGTGCACATAATATCTCAGAGTCCATTGATTGGTCCGTGAGCTCTGCATTATGTGTCTATGTATCCTGTTCCTCTGACATTACCTTGGTAACAATGAGCATCGCTGTGACATGATACATGGATATACAAAACAGCATTAAAAGTAGTACATTTGTGTGTATGCTTTTAATATTGAAATGTTCAGCTTTGCCAGAGCAGAGGGTAGGCAGTGGAGTCTGCCATCCCAGGGTACCGTTTATCACCCAGGTCAGTCTGCAGCAGCCTCTGGGATAATGATTGGAGTGGATCTGCGCTGCCTTACCGCAGTCTCAGTAGTACAGTCTCTGTGCTGCAGTCTCTTTGCTCCAGTCTTAGTGCTGCAGTCTCAGTAATACAGTCTCTGTGCTGCAGTCTCTGTGCTGTCGTCTCTGTGCTGCAGTCTCTGTGCTACAGTCTTAGTGCTGCAGTCTTAGTAGTACAGTCTCTGTGCTGCAGTCTCTGTGCTGCAGTCTTAGTGCTGCAGTCTCAGTAGTACAGTCTCTGTGCTGCAGTCTTATTGCTGCAGTCTCAGTAGTACAGTCTCTGTGCTGCAGTCTCTGTGCTGCAGTCTCTGTGCTACAGTCTTAGTGCTGCAGTCTCTGTGCTACAGTCTTAGTGCTGCAGTCTCAGTAGTACAGTCTCTGTGCTGTCGTCTCTGTGCTGCAGTCTCTGTGCTCCAGTCTTATTGCTGCAGTCTCAGTAATACAGTCTCTGTGCTGCAGTCTCTGTGCAACAGTCTTAGTGCTGCAGTCTCAGTAGTACAGTCTCTGTGCTACAGTCTTAGTGCTGCAGTCTCAGTAGTACAGTCTCTGTGCTGCAGTCTCTGTGCTACAGTCTTAGTAGTACAGTCTTTGTGCTGCAGTCTCTGTGCTGCAGTCTTATTGCTGCAGTCTCAGTAGTACAGTCTCTGTGCTGCAGTCTCAGTAGTACAGTCTCTGTGCTGCAGTCTCTGTGCTACAGTCTTAGTGCTGCAGTCTCAGTAGTACAGTCTCTGTGCTGTCGTCTCTGTGCTGCAGTCTCTGTGCTGCAGTCTTATCGCTGCAGTCTCAGTAGTACAGTCTCTGTGCTGTCGTCTCTGTGCTGCAGTCTCTGTGCCACAGTCTTATCGCTGCAGTCTCAGTAATACAGTCTCTGTGCTGTCGTCTCTGTGCTGCAGTCTCTGTGCTACAGTCTTAGTGCTGCAGTCTCAGTAATACAGTCTTAGTGCTGCAGTCTCAGTAGTACAGTCTCTGTGCTGCAGTCTCTGTGCTGTCGTCTCTGTGCTGCAGTCTCTGTGCTGCAGTCTTATCGCTGCAGTCTCAGTAGTACAGTCTCTGTGCTGTCGTCTCTGTGCTGCAGTCTTATCGCTGCAGTCTCAGTAGAACAGTCTCTGTGCTGCAGTCTCTGTGCTGTCGTCTCTGTGCTGCAGTCTCTGTGCTCCAGTCTTATTGCTGCTGTCTCAGTAGTACAGTCTCTGTGCTGTCGTCTCTGTGCTGCAGTCTTATCGCTGCAGTCTCAGTAGAACAGTCTCTGTACTGTAGTCTCTGTGCTGCAGTCTCAGTCGTACAGTCTCTGTGCTGCAGTCTCTGTGCTGTCGTCTCTGTGCTGCAGTCTCTGTGCTACAGTCTTATTGCTGCAGTCTCAGTAATACAGTCTCTGTGCTGTCGTCTCTGTGCTGCAGTCTCTGTGCTACAGTCTTATTGCTGCAGTCTCAGTAGTACAGTCTCTGTGCTGTCGTCTCTGTGCTGCAGTCTTATCGCTGCAGTCTCAGTAGAACAGTCTCTGTACTGTAGTCTCTGTGCTGCAGTCTCAGTCGTACAGTCTCTGTGCTGCAGTCTCGGTGCTGCAGTATCAGTACTGCAGTCTCTGTGCTGCTTTATCAGTGTTGCAGTAGCAGTGCTGTGGTGCTGCTGGACTCTCAGTGCTGTAGTCTTAGTGCTACCTTATCAGTGTTGCAGTAGCAGTGCTGTAGTAACAGTGTTGCAGTAGCAGTGTTGCAGTAGCAGTGCTGTAGTAACAGTGTTGCAGTAGCAGTGTTGCAGTAGCAGGGTTGTGGTCTTAGTGTTGCAGTAGCAGTGTTGCAGTAGCAGTGCTGCGGTGCTGCTGGACTCTCAGTGCTGCAGTGCTGTAGTCTTAGTGCTGCCTTATCAGTGTTGCAGTAGCAGTGCTGTAGTAGCAGTGTTGCAGTAGCAGTGTTGCAGTGGCAGTGTTGCAGTAGCAGTGTTGCAGTGGCAGTGTTGCGGTGCTATAGTATCAGTGCTGCTTTATCAGTGCTGCAGTAGCAGTGCTGCAGTAGCAGGGTTGTAGTCTCAGTGTTGCAGTAGCAGTGTTGCAGTTGCAGGGTTGTAGTCTCAGTGCTGCTTTACCAGTGTTGCAGTAGCAGTGTTGCAGTAGCAGGGTTGTAGTCTCAGTGTTGCAGTAGCAGTGTTGCAGTAGCAGTGCTGCGGTGCTGCTGGACTCTCAGTGCTTCAGTGCTGTAGTCTTAGTGCTGCCTTATCAGTGTTGCATTAGCAGTGCTGTAGTAGCAGTGTTGCATTAGCAGTGCTGCGGTGCTGCTGGACTCTCAGTGCTGTGTTGCTGCAGTCTCAGGCTCCCCTCCATCCATCAGAGAAAGCAGCAGCGCTGTGCAATGCAGCACTCCCCCGCACTTTCAGACCTGCCTTTATCTCTCCCTGGCTCTGACTCTCTGTATCTCCTTCCCTCCCTCTCTCTCCCTCTCTCTCTCTGTCTCCCTCCCTCACTTTTTCTCTCACTCCCTCTCTAACTCTCTACCTCCCTCCCTCTCTCTGTCTCTGTATCTCCCTCCCTCTCTCAAACATTGTTTGCTACCCTTTCACTCTGTCTCTACCTGTCTGATTTTTTTCCTTTCCCCCTCAAATTGTACCTGTTTCAAAGTTGCTTTGTTGAGAGTAAATACAGTAAAATGTAGATATTGCCAAATTCACAAAGATAAAATAAAAAAAAGGAATACAGATCAATAATCTGTAACCTACAACATTTTCTCCTCTCTCTCGAAAAAAGGAATTCAAAATTCAAGATGGTTTTTGGCGGTAAATAAATCTTTAAATATTGCCAAAACAATTAACACATGAATACAGTGAATGCCAGTGACAACAGAACAGTGGCAACTAAAATATATAACGCTAATAACACTGATACAAGCCCTCCTCCTTTTTATCATATGTTAAAGTTCAAGCACCAAACTGGAAAAAAAAATTAAGCGTATATACCGTAATTTTGTGTTATTCTTTTATTAAATCTTTCTAGAGAGGTTTTCAAGCAGCATGTACTTGTTTTGTTCTTCCAAGAGAACAACAACCACAGTGATGGAACACCACAACAATGGAACAGGATTTTATAAAATATTATTTGAGGCCTAAGATATTTTAATAGTGAGGTAAATAGTGAGGTAAAATGTGTCCCACAAGGGAGCTTACTTATTTTTTTTTTCTACGTTTCCCCAACTTGATTGAAATAATATCAGTCCCATCCATTACAAACTTCCCTCACAAATGTGAGCCAAAATGCCTGAACGCCTCCCTCCTTTGATTCACATGGATATTAGCCTTCACAATTTTTAATGCCACTGATACAACACCATTTACACATTTCCCACCCAGCTTATGACCCTGAAGGCCCCCTGCTGGCCATGAGAGGTCACTACAGAGCAATACCTCAGTTTAACCACCTTGCCCACTATTTATCCCCACATATACTGAGCTGATTGTCGTTTCACCAGTGTTAACCTCCCAGTGTAATGGAGAGATCAAATACATTTAGGAGAAAATGAACACATTGACATTTGTGTCATGTATATATATTGATGAACACCAGTATTATTTCTAGTCAGTTTTCACCTCATAGCCAGTAATGCCAGTTGAAGATCCTACTGAGATTGAACACAGCCAACATGTTTCCGGCTATGAACCAACAGCCAAACCCAGGCCAACTACCCTCTGCACCCATCCATCCCCCAGCCTCCCCCCTCCCCCCACCCACACCCAGCCTGCGGCCAGCCAACCCCCCAGCCTCTCCCCCACCCCCCACCCCACCCCGCCTGTGGCCAGCCATTCTGGTCTGCTCATCTTTTTTTGTGATCCTTTGCAACAATACAAGCTCGTCATTCCAGACGTGCCACTTTCAGTTTAGTGGAAGGAATGTGTTTGTCTCCATAAATACCCTCCTAATCCCATATCTGGCACCTTACAGAGGACTAGGGAGGCCGGGACCCACAGTTCTGTAATGGGAGGATGCTGCTAAGAGCCAGGAGCTAACAGGAGCACATGACTTACGAGGATCTACGCCAGCTAACTTAAATGGCCTCAAAAACATTCTGCAGAATGCACAAATCACAGCGCAGGGGTCTCTCGGGTATTTAGGTGGATGCATTATAAATAGTCTATCATAGCTGAGGAATCCCCAGGGTAGTAACGGGAGAAAATGATCATTTCTGATGTTAACCTCACTTAGCTACGCTCAGCGCTTCAGACCTGACTGGTTTCCCCCTCTGATATGGTGTAACTTAGCCCACAATCTGGGGGTTCGCATTTCTCGGAAACCAATGGCCAGTCACTGCTCTCAGCAAATCACAAGTCCAGAGGATCTGTGCGTAACGTGATAAACAGACTGCGGGAAACCTTGGTCGAAAGTTTTATTCCCGTTTAAAGTTATCCATATCTATCAGAGACCGAGTGCCTGGAGTCAAGACAAGTCTAAAGTACATTATTCTACATCTGAAAAATTTTAAAATCACATTTTTATCAATGCCGAGGGAAATAGCAATGTTTCCGGCAGTAGACCTTCATCAATGCACACTTCAGCTTTGTAGCAAGATCAGGTCTGGCCACAGGAATAATCCCCTCATGCGCTGGTGTGGGCAGGGGGATTAAGCGGGTGCAGGTGGAGGATAGGGCAGATGCTACGGCTCAGGTGACGCTGGCTTTATTAATCAAACTGACCCAGCTGGAGGTTTAGCACTAGAAAAAACATCCACCCCTGCATTTTCAGCCCTAATGGTATTGCCACACATTTTCTTTTCCATTTCCTGGTGGTGCCATTATCATTAAAACAACCCTGACAATCAGATTAAAATCTTTCTGGTGGTCATTACTGTGTATTATGCAGATCAAAATGCTGCCTGCAATATACTGTACATTTGAAATCATCTGTACAGGTGACCCTTCCACATCACGGCTTTCCACATTGCCTATTCGATTTTTCACAGGTCGGCAACAATCAATTAAATGGGAATTGTTTGGGAGCTTTGTGGCTTTGTGTGGGAAACCGCGTAGCAGTGCAGATAACGCACATAGCAGACAAAAAGTAAAGAAAACGTTTAAAAAAGTTAAGTCATACATGCATAAAATATATGAATACTATTTATGTATTTTATTGTTTAATACCGTAAATATACACACATTTTTTACACAGTTTTTCCTGAGCCCCTAACCCCCGTGATGTGGGAGGGTCAACTGTACCTCTGGAACTACCTGTGCCGGACGTCTGCGCTCTGAGACAAAATGACAATTGAAAAAAAAGATATGTGTGCACACGTGTGTATGTGTGTGTGTGTGTGTGTGTAATAATTTTATCCCTCTTGCATTCTCTGTAAGTTTTTAAATTTTTGCTCCTTCACACAATTCACACTTGCCAGTCACAATGCTCACAATGTCGGAAGTGACACTTCAGCTGCTTTCTGGTACAAACCTTCAGTAAGGGACTCTGGGCCCATTTTTTTAATTTTCATTATCAGTTTGGTTGTGAGTTTACACTTAAGGTAAGCCAAAATATTATTTTGTCATGTTAGGTGTACCAGTAGTGTGAAACTGTTTGTGACATCCATCACAGGGCTATGATATCACTTTCCAGCGCTCCATCACCAGTGGCCACACCCACCTCCTCTCCCATTGGCTTACAGACTTGATGCCAGTCAGCTTGGGTGTTCAGCACAGGACACAGACTACAAGGACAGACGCACATTTTGAAACAAAGTGAACGACATGGCTCCAAGGCCTGGAAGCTTAGCCACTCAGAGTGTAAAGGTGGGTCAGGTTTCCGAAACATCCAGACAAGGTGACGTTCTGTTCTGATAACATTCATCACAGCTCCATCGAGATGAATCGATAAAAGTAACATTTCCCCGATAGAACTCGCGTTCAGGAGCTATGGCACATGACCTGGAACAGTAGGGCATATCCGCGCTGGAACAGTGACATCATCCTACAGCTGATATGATGATGGAGTGCAAATAGTCACCAGGGCTGCAGAGAAGCCACACAAATGCAGTGTTGGCTTCATCCTACGATCTACAATAATGACATAGATTACGGAAGATTATTTAGGCCTTATAGGGGCAGGGTGGGCATCCACCATAATATTCAATCAAAGACACATTGCTCTTACGTTTGAGAAATGCAGGCATTCCTTGTTGAAATTCTTTCTCCGTATTTTCTGAACTTCTTGCTCAAGCGCAAGAATAAAAATACTGCCTTAGATCTGCTGCATGTGACAAAGTTCTCTGAATGTAAATACAGAGGATGGAAAAGATGTAGAAATCTATTTTGCAAATTCAATCAATTGTCTGCATACGACCAGGAATACATATTGATTATTTTTGCTCCTAATCATCATCTTAGTGTAATATGACAGAGGAGGTCAATATCGGTTTGTGTTTAGTGCGCTGGTCCTCTCTGCATCCCACTGTTCTCCTGGAGGATTTTTAAACCTCCATTGCCCTAGACCTTTTGTCTGCACTTCTGTTACTTGCTCTGTGTAAGAGGATCAGTTAAATATCTAAAAGCAAATGCAATGCAATGAGCGCCGCATAATCAACCTTTTATGTGGTCTCTTTAATGGTGCATGCAATGCAATCAAAACAGACTATACATTGCAAAATGTTTGTTTGAGTATTTTATATTTCTTGCAGTCTTAAATTGTTGGGGCTGCTGGTTTCAACCAATTTCTTGTGATTCGTTTATGTGCTGAAATTCTTAAAATTCGAAATATGTATTTGTCCTCTTGTAAGATGGTAGGTGAATATTGTTGTAAAACAAAATTCTCTGCCCAAAAGAATAAAGATCTCTCAAAAATCATTTATATTTATGGCTTAACAGATTTCAGACCAATATGCATTTTAAAAATGAAAGGAGTGAAAGATCTGTGAGTGGTGAGCTGTGTTTCTCAACATTATCTTCAACTTTACTAATTTAAGTTTGAAATGATGAATCCATTCCCTTTTCACTGTTTTTCTGGTCGTGTCTGGTCTGTCCTCTGGTATCCCTGACTTTTATAGTCATTGTCTGTTATATTAGGGTTAACATCTGCATCCCTTGAAATGTCACAGAGAAGAATCAGTCCATCCCTAATGTTTTTCTTTTACATTTTGTTCCCCATATTTGAATGTGTTCCTATGAAACGTGTCCCTCTCATTCTAAAACTGAGTCCCTCTGCCCTCAAAAAGGTGTAAGTCAATTTTCATTGAATTGTGCAAGACCTGAAGGTGACTGTTTGTTTGATCAGCTTCTAGCTGCAGTTTTTTTCCTTCTGAATTTTAGATTTACAATGTATATTTACCCTATGAAGTAATGTATGATGTTTCAAACTAAAGATGGACTGAATGATTAACTAAATAATTGACAAACTGACTGACTGACTGACTGACTGACTGACTGACTGACTGACTGACTGACTGACTGACTGACTGACTGACTGACTGACTGACTGGTTGGTTGGTTGACTAATTCATTGACTGACTTTATTCCATCAATGTAAATGATTCAGCACTTAAAAATTGTTTAGAAAATTGTTTTGCTGTATTTCACAAAAATGTGTCTGATTTTGAAAAAAAATGTGAAATTGTAATTATATTGCTGTAATGGTTTTGGACAGAAGATCTCATTGTTCCTTGTTGTTTTATATTCATTTCCAGCAAGTCTCATATTAGCCAGCACAGCACAGTCCACAGGCTTACGAAGTCTGGCAGAGTCTTGTTGCCAGCAGAAAGAATACCAGAGAAAGTCAATTGTTATGTAAGTTATGCTGCAGGTTTTCATTTTGTTTTGTGCCTTTTCTGCAGTTGGATCAATAGCTGAGGCCCTTGGTGGGTGGTCATGATTCAGGCAGAAATCATCAGGTCTTCTGTTGATTTAGCCATGCTCACGTCAACACCACAAGCCAATGTAACTAGCCATAACACAACGAGCCTATGATGCAAAAGCATCACCATAGCAATGAAATCTCAATGGGACCACAATGGGAATTGTTAGCTCCTTTTTATTAATACTACACTGTCTACTGCGTTCTAACAGGATGTTTATTTTGTTTTGCATTGCTGTGATATCAACACAGATACTGTGGTGATATAACATACACAATGCATCGTGCTGTTCAAATTCAAATACAAAATGGCTCTCTGTCTCTGTGCATTCCTTGTTATTCCCCTGTAATTCCAGAGTTCTCAGTTGACCTACCCTGTTTAAATGAAGCAGTAATAAAACATGGCACTGCAGGTTTTGGATTACAATGTACCCGTTGATAACAACCAGACACATTACTGTTTGACATCATCCTGGCAAAACAGTGTTAACTGAGCTCCAGTGCTGCACTGCTTTCCCAGTAAACGGATGGGGGGGGGCTGCTTTTGGTGAGCTGAATCATTTGTAACTGTGTCTGCTCAGAGGGTGCTCAATTCAAGCAAAATGAAAAATGATAATTCCATCAAAATGGTCTTTAATAATAATTTCCATAAATATGTAAAACAGAAGCTGAGAGATTGAAGCTGCGCTAAAGCTCCAACATGAGGATGGATCAGTATTATTTATTTATTTTATTTTTTAAATTATTATTATTATTATTACATATGAATTTAATTTTGAGGTAGGTTGTTTGTTTTAGTTTTCTTTAATTCATGAGACTTGAGTGTCACCACTAGGTGGCTTTGCAACTATGTAGTAACAAATTCCATCCACTTACTGTTCTGCTGTTTGAGTCGGTCTGTCTGGTGTGTGTGCAGTGGGCATGGTTTGCTCAACACCACCATAAAATCCCTGTTCCATACGCAGCAGTGTGTCACAATGTGGCAGTCATGCTCATCCTGTCTCAGAGAGGAACGGATTCTGATCATCTATAAAATCACTGTTACATGGAACATATGCTGGACAGTAAATTATGTAGAAAGCAAATGAAAACAAATATGAATAGGACTGACAGCTGGTTGTGTGTGTGTGTGTGTGTGTGTGTGTAATACCCTTAGCTGGAGGGGAGCACGGCATTAAAGAGTGTGTGTGTGTGTTGTGTGTGTGTGTGTGTGTACCCCTGGAGGGGAGGGGGTTGTGTGTGTGTGTGTGTGTGTGTGTGTGTGTGTGTGTGTGTGTGTGTGTGTGTGTGTGTGTGTGTGTGTGTGTGTGTGTGTCTGTGTGTGTGTGTGGTTTGGTATGAGAAATTTGATTTGTAGCCTTCAGTATGTTTGTTTTCATGTTATTTATAAAATGGCAAATAGGGCATTTTAAATCTATCATTACATGCCAGACAGGCTAATGGGCATGGGCCCATTATAACAGATTTAAATGATGGACTGGAATGTTACCGTATTCACATAGGTTACCATCGCGTTCAGTCAATGAATCCCGACTTCCCAGTCTTGTACTGCACTTGAGTCTGTATTTTTTTTACTTCCTCCTGTGGCCTCTGTCTGTCTGTCTGTCTGTTTGCTGTGGTCTCTTGCGACGCTCTTCCCATGATGATCTGGCACCACCGCAGACGACAGCCCTCAATCTCGGCTCTCAACTCATAGCAGCACGCGGCCGACGAGATGGAGCGCAACGTACAGCGGATCCTAGTTACATCCTGCAGACTGCACGATTCTCCGTAAAAGGAAGTCAACCCGATAATATTCATTATCGTGACAGACAGCGAGCTTTTTTTCCGCCTGGGTAAAACCTGCCTATTTCTTTCTGTCATAAAATGCACCATTTTTCGGTACAGCAAATTTATTGCGAGGTCCGTTATCATAGAAGTCTTGAATCTGTGGCTTGAAGACACTGAGGAATTTATATTGTAATTAGACATAAGCTTGAAATGAGTTTTTGAAAAGAAAAAAAAAGACTGTGATAATCATTTTAATATTTACCAACTCATGCAGTGTCTCTGCAGAGGTGATAGAAGCACCAGCATCCTGGCAGCATATGGATGCATTCAGATCAATGAGGAATGCTTGTCTGCAGACATTCTGTGGAAAACAATCAAGGAATGACTTATTCTCTCTTTGCAAATAAAATTTCACTTCTGTAATTGTTCATCTATCAAACCAAATAGCTTGTTTTACCCGTGCAAATTTGAGAATAGATCATCTTTCTGTCTGAAATTCACCATGGTCCTCTCTTCATTTTATTAACTGTGATAGGCATGGTATACTACATAATTACTATAGTATAGGCAGTCTAAAAGTTCTTCTTGGAGACATGGTCCAAGATTGGTCCAAGGTCCTCTTGGCCCTTTCACAGTCTGTGAACTCCAACCTTATTGAACATTTTTGGAAATGGTTCTGTACCGTTATCCTTTCTATGGGAGACAGCACAATGATGAAAAGCAGTAAGAATTGCATTTGTATACTCAACTGCACTAAATACTGAAAAAAGAGAAACAATATGTGTTAAAAGCAGCTTTGTTTTCTGAGCAATTCCATTAATATATATCCATATAGCAGCTATAAGGACAAGATCATTGTTCACACAAGTCTTTTTAAAAATCTGTTATGACAAATACTTGACTTGAATTTTGTAAAACTTTTCTTCATGACATTTGAACATTACTGCTTTCTTGTAATCTTGACAGAACTTGTTTGGGACTATGTAAGGTTCTTAGAATGTTTGAGGAATATTCACATTATAAGATTATGTCAAACCTCAGAGAAAATATGACCAAAATGTTCTGGGATTTTTTTCTGTTTTATTGGAGACCAGCAAACATATCCTTTGAAATGTTCTCGGTACATTTTCCATGGAATTCTCTCACTCTAGCAACAATGACTAATGTGGAAAGTGCACCTAAGCACAGGTCTGGGATCAGCTCTGTGTTTGATTGAACAGCAGAATCATCCTATTGTAAAAGTATGTTGATTTCTCTCCTCTTGGGCCTGGGGGCACCTCCTACTATCTGATGTTCTTCATTTCACAGCACAACAACTCAGATTCCATTTCTTCAGTTCAATTCCTTTCCATTTCTTCTCACCCTGCATTTTTTTTAAATATTATATGTGCCCTTATGGCCTTCAATTATGTGCTATTTCTTCCATTTAGAAACATATTTATACAGGCACATGTGTTCATCGAGGAAGTGATAATCATTTCTCCAATAGCACATTTTTACAGGCATGACCTCAGTCTCGTTATTGTCAAGACATGATGAGTATGATGACACGCCGATCCGCAGTCAAGCAGTCTGTCAGTAAGCCCGGACCGGACCCATGTGACTGAAACAGCTATAAACGAAACTGTATCTGTGGAAACATAACAGCTAACATAGCCTGTAGAAACATCACAGCCAACAGAGCTTCAGTGCTATGTGTTTGTATTTCTCTCCTAAGGAATCTTTATTCCTGAATTTATCATCACACAAATCTCAGATAAGGTTTCTGTGTGTGTGGGCTTTGGTGTCATATAAACCTTGCAAAAAATATATATATGCTTTTTTAAACCTGCTTTTCAAGCATCCTTATCAGGGGTAACTTAAATACCTTACATTCTGTAGGTTATACAGTCACGCAACTTTATGTTTAGTAAATAAGCTTCTCCAGTTAGCTTAGTCAAAGATTCAGCAGCAGCACCACACTCAGATATAAGTCCTGGGAAACGATGGTGGTGTCGCATTGCAATTAGGGAGACTGGTTTGCAAGTCAGAGGTTACAAGTTCAATTCCTAGGTAAAGCTGTGCTGTTGAACTTTTGTGTTTCACTTAAATTGGCTCTGTAATTGTCCAGCTGCATAAATTGATAATGTACATGATTCTCAGCTGTGTAGGGTGCTTGAGTTACATGTGCAAAAATTCAAATGTAAAAAAAACATTGAATATGGAAATGTAAAAAAATATTTTGTCCGGGAGAAGAAGACAGCAACAGTATGAGAGACACAGATGAATGTAACTCTCTGGGCTGGGAAAGCAATCAGTGGGTGTATATTTCAATAGCAGCGGAGAGGCTATTTTTTTATTCGGTGTATCTTCACTGCTGGAGGTCAGGGAGCCACATCCCATGTAACTCCGCCAGGGGTTAAACCATGGCCTTGAGCACAGAGCAGTGTAGCAGCGCTCATTGTTCGGTAACCTCAGAGACTGAGCGCTGTGTGGGCAGCAGCCGGGCGAGCCGGGATCTGCATGCTCTCTGCTGCAGACTGTATTCCTTCCCCCTGATCTCTGAAACCCAGCGGAGCTGAAAATCACAATGCGTGGGTCAGGTGACGTATCTTCCTCACAATCTCCACTTAAGTATTCAGTTGTTTACTTCCGAGCACCATTAAACCAATGTAACTCTGCTGCAATTGGCAAACTGGATATCTGGACTTGCTGGATGTTAACCAGCTAACTTTGAGGGTTGATATTTCACAGTACATCTTTATCTCCAAAGACTTCTCTGTGCCTTGCCGCTCTGCATGTACCTGCATGGAAATAGTTACTGGGTATCTGTCGAAACCTAGTGGTCAAAACTTTTGCCTCATGGTCTGGGCACAGCACTTATTCTAACAGCGACTGCCATACCAGTGAAGTGGCTCAGCCACTGGTCACATTTTCAAAGGGCGGTTTGCAGAAGTGTCCTGTTATACACACCTTTTTTCCATATTCAAACCAGTAGTGTAATGTGTCTCAATTGCTGGATTAAATTGCAGCCTTTTTGGGTGATGTGATGTGCTATTATCCTTTGCTTACATTCAAAAAGTAAGTATGCCAGTCGCTATGAACTGCATTGCTTTTTTTAAAGTACAAAGCAGAGAGTTATGAATCTAGCACATGAGACCCAAGGTTGGGGGCTAGACACATAACAAGAAGGTTGCAGTTTAGCCTTTAATTAAAGTGAAAGCAGTGCATATGGAAATATTTAACTTCACAAAGCAGACAAAATACAGTATGTTATGGGAGGTACCCTGGAAAACATCATATGTCAAGCACAAAAATGGTGTAATGTACTTAAAAAGAAGTTCCATCAGACAGAAGTAATATCTTCTGGGCGTGTAAGTCCTGAGACGATGATATTTCAAAGCCTGCATTCTCTGGAGATCACAGGTGTATCCACTGTTCCCTGAGAATACCTTTTTTCAATATTTTCTGGGTTCTTGATTAATGGCCACCCATTCTGATCAGGACCCAGGCAAAATGTAGTCCCGACATCAATTAATTCAAATGAGAATACTCTGCCCATAAGTGTGAATGAAGGTGACTTTGTCTAATAAAACATGCACTGGTCAACTCCATACCTTTCAATCAGAGCAAAAGTATGTGTTCTTTTCACTTTGTGAGTTGGCAGTGGATCCGGGTTTTCTATGCATTGGAGATGCTTTAATTTGACTTGCCTTCAAATTATGCACATAATCAATTCTGTTAAATTGGAGCTCCCCCTCCCTCCACTTCCCTCATTATTGGTCTGTGAAACGAACATAATGTCATGATGATTGATTAAAGTCTTGAGTATAAATGGAGTTAAGCAAATGTATTGGATTGCCGTTTGATTGATGTAGTCAAATTCACATAGCTCATCACCATACCATTGCCGTCTTTTCCATGACTTCAATGTTGTGAGGAGAGATAACAGAAACAGTGATGTCATGAAGTGAAGAAACCAATGACAATGAATAAAGTAGACAATCATACACTGCTAGAAGCTATGGTGGAGTTACGTAATATTTGCCCTGTTTTAAGACAGTTAAAATAGCTTAATTAAATATTTAAATGTAAAAAGCACTGTCAATACGGGATGATGTCAAGGATTTTTGACAAACTCTTACACAGGCAAAACACAAAGGAGTTTAGGAAGCAGACGCAAACTTGGACTCAAAATAATGTATGAATTGCAGTTTGAGTAGGGGACACCAACACTGAAAGACGAGTGCATTTTAGGAGAGCAGAGAATAAAAAACTGCTGGGTAATTATGGGAAATACTGCACAAGGAGTACCATGAACGCACCTATTGCAGAGTGCTAGACACAAACAGACTCCTTTCAGTGCTGGGGTGTCAGGTGGGAGGGGCCACAGAGCAGGAAAAAATAAGGTGATCCATACACAGTAGCTGGTGGGTGGGGTGTGATGAGTGATGAGGTAATGAGGTAAAGAGGAAGAGTTGATGAGCTAATGATAGCAGTATTATCTGAGCTGTTTGACCACTCCCAAGGAAAAGTACTGCCGGCAGCATTTTAGCACATCTTCAGGTTAAGGTTTGGTATATAGTTGACATACAATTTGCTTGTCAGTTTCCAATGAAACAATCAGAATAACATTCAGGCTCTGAGAAAAAGTGCAGATGCCAGGTGGTTCATACAGGTGTTTAAAAAAATAAGGCCCAGGACAGCAGTGTTGTTATGAGTACGACCGTGTCCTGCAGCGTTCCTCTGATTCACATTCTACATCAACTTTCAAAATCTCTCATGATACCGAGGCTGCCCACAGCTGAGATCGGGCAGCGGACGAGGCAGCTGTAAATCTTTCACATATGTGGTGTGAATATCAAAACCACCTCTCTGTGCCTACATGAGAATCCACGCCCCTTTCACCGGGGGTTACCACAATCACATGATCATGTGGACTCACGGGCTACATTGTCCCCTCCAGGAAAAGCTGCACAACGTCCACTCTCAACCTTTTTTGGTCTCTCTGTTCTAGAAGGGCTATTCACATGATGTACTGAATAAACAGTAATACATGTATGTTATTACTGTGCGTGTCTGGCTGGGGCTCCCTACAAGCAGAAAGAGTTGAATGTTAATGGAAAAACATGAGGTTTGTGAAGGATGATGTGGGGGTTGGGGGGGGAGGGGTGATTTATCAAGGGAATGGAGAGAAAGTACTTTTAATTGGTGGAATCATGTGCAAATTAGACAAGTTTGAAAGTAGTGTAGTTTCAGTTAATTAGCTCCCTGGGTGTCTTCATGCCATATCAACTGGAATTGTAAAGTATTTAATATTACAAAGGAAAAAATTACATTGCTCAGGCTCAGATTCACTATCATACACTGTCATAAAACAGCACTGATGCACACAAACACACTAACACACTGTCTTCTACAAAACAACTTCCAGTTGTATTTCTGTAACTTGTTCACAAGGTTCGGGGTGGCCTTTATTATCCATTTTTACTTATGGAAAACAGAAAGACGATCCCCAAATGATAAGGCTGCAAATGAAGAATATAGCAAATGGGCCAGTGTGTGATTTTAGAAGCGTGGGGATAGAGAGATAGCCTGCATTACTCAAATTATCATTGAAGCACTAGGGGCTCAGCTGATAGATGTAAGCAAACAAAGACATTAGAGGAAATGAGAACAGCAGTGAATCAAGAGCTCTGCCGTGGTGCACTACAGCAGAAAGCTGTGGTAGCTAAATTGAAATTATGTATTCAGCTTCTTTTACAAGCCTGTTCATCTATGCATTTTCCTCTAGCGAGTGTCATCAGTATTAGTGACAAACATTGTACATTTTTAAACAAGCATCAGCTGTAATTCTTGGTAGGCCAAGCTATAACATGTTTTAAAAGGATAAAAATTTAATTGTCATCATTTATAAATTGCAAAAATATACAGTAAGTATATCCACAACTGTTCCTGTCATACAGATTTAGCCATTTCTAAAATAAAATGTTTACTTATACGATATAATAGTTATAGCTGTTATAATAATTTATCACAAATGCATTTTACTGTATTTTGCTGAACACTCAAATATAATGATGACTTAT
The DNA here is from genome assembly GCA_019788955.1 of Albula glossodonta. NCBI lineage: Eukaryota > Metazoa > Chordata > Actinopteri > Albuliformes > Albulidae > Albula > Albula glossodonta. Next base: position 90,859 of record JAFBMS010000292.1, read on the forward strand.
TTCTTTATGTATAAATGATAATTTCATTCAGTGAACGGGGTCTACTCTTAGCTCCCAAAAAATAAATCTTTGACCAACATTCACCTTCTATTTAAAAAAAAAAAATATTAATAATAAAAAGTTGTGCTCAAGATTGTTGTGGAAATCTGATTCTAGATCGGTAGTGGGAGGCAGAAACAACTGGTTAAGGAGTCTCACTGCTGTTTCCTAGGTAACAAGCAGACCCTTGCCCTTCCCCGTGCTCCTGACATTCATTTGGATCATACCAATATGTGACTGCTAGTGGGGTGGCCTAAATTCATTTCTTTAATCTGTACTTTCACTAAGTTAAGTTGCAACATACCTAAAATAAGCATTTCATAGATTTCATTTTAAATACAGAATGGCTGGTCATCCAAACAGCGGACAGGAGAAACGTCAACACCGTGCGTCTTTCTACCTCACCACCGTACCAAACCCCTTCCAGCAGTCTACTTTTTCTGCGAGCTGTCAGAAAGGCTTGTTGCATGTCTAGCGCAAACTAACAGGAAAGAGAAAGAAAGCCGCCTTTTGTTTTGCTTTGGCGTTTTTTGTATTTTGCCCGACGAGAATGTTTGCATTTTAATTAGACCAGCTTACAGCACGCCTTAGTAAGATACGTGTTAATGTCCACATGTTCACTTGAAGTCTTGTTTTTAGTGCCGTGGGCCGTTTGTTGGCATCTGGCAGCGGGAGGCTAGGAGCAGGTCGTGGTGATGAGGTAAGGACTCCGCGTTAAAGCTGCCTCAACACTGTGCTACTGCAATTTTACAGTGGATTAAACAATCTGTGCAGACCGAAGAAGTTTCATCCTCTTTCCTCCGAGAATGGCAACATTTTCAGCCTGCTGTTACGTGACATCTTCAGTAGCATACAGGCTAGGTAGGTAGCCACCGTCAGCACTGCAAGCTAACCAACTGTTAGCTCGACAGGCAAAACAGGGTTACATCGCGTATCCCAAAAATACACGTTTAGTTAGCCAGTAAGCTGAAACTTGGAGGGAAGCGCTTAGCAGTAGCTGCCAAGTAGCAAGTCAGGTAATTATTTGAAGTAACTAATGTTAAAATTACAGCTGGCTAACTATCGCTAAGTTTTTTTTTTTTTTTTTTACGATTCTACAGGTTGCAGTTAACTGGAGACAGTGATAGCTATGTGTCGCTAGCCAATTCATTTCGCACACTCTGTCATGGCAAGACATTTGAGCTCCCGTGGGAATGTGCCAGATTTTATTTGCTAGCTAACATCAGCGAAAGTGTCTTAGCTAAGCTACCGGCCGCTCCCAGTGAGAAGTTAAGCAGTCAGCCAGGCTCCCATAGAGGCTAGTTCACACGAAAGAGCTGTCCAGCTAGCGTTCACCGAGTAGAGACGGGAAGTTGTGTGTTCGGGTCCGAATAAGTCATTTTCGTTCGGCACAAGCATTTTGCAACAGCATGCTATGGATAGTTATTTGTTAACAGTCGAGATTTACGAACGGGTCAGTACAATTTTGCTAGCTAGCTACCGGTGAAACAGGCAGAATAGCAGTGGTGCTCCGTGAATGGGTTTACATGGAAGACAGGCTTGTTATGTTTCCTTGGGCTGATGTATAGTCGACTGCAATCATGTAACATCAATTTCAATAGACATCTCACACAGTGACAGCGCAATGCAAACCCTTGAAAGCGGCTCGCTAAAGTTACACGGAGTGAAAACCCTGCCAGTGTTGAAGGGTGAAGCTCTGATTTTTTGACCGTTGCTGTAATGTGAAGTTGTGGGTAGTTGTCCTCCTATTGACTGTTCTTCATTGCAGTGGAATTGTGATAGTGATTGATATGGAAAAGGACAGCTACTAAGATGGTTTCGTAAATCTCAATAATCTTTAATGCATGTGTGACCTAAATAGATTTTAATTCCATTATCTGGTTTTCTGTGGAACCTACATACCTGTTGCTTATTGTTCTAAAATAATTACCAACAGTTGCCGTTACCCGGCCGCACAGATATGGTCTTCCTCAGGTAGCAGGATAATTTATTAAGTTTGGGTTTTACTTAAACATTTTGTTGTATATAGTCTTAGACATTTCTAAGACATTTTAAACATCAACGCTTAAATATGGGTGTAAATACGTAAAGCAACATGAGCGATTGAACAGATTTTGAAGGAGGTCATCCAGTTGGTTTGCGACGTGTAGGTGTTTTGGTCGGAGATATTGCAGAATTTATTTTTCAAAGGGGACAGCATGGGAGGTCTTCATATCATACGCCAAACAAGGGTAAACTGCACCTGGAACACAGAACAGCGGTAGGCTCACTGACAGGGTCGACTGACACTGCAGGTGTCAATAGAAAGATATGTACAGTACGTGTGAAAAATCATAAAACGGCCTCCAAAAAACTTATTCCTCTGCGTTACAGACTCTACGTCATAAAAATGACGTTAATGGAAGGATGCCATTCTTAAATTGCTCATATCCAAGGCCAGCAGCGCATAAGCTCATGTGATGAGCCCTAAACCTGGACTTGTGAGCTGTGACTGAAGGAAGTAAAATGGTCTGATGAGTCATCCCTATTTCTGAGGGCAGCAGTGTAGTGTAATGGTGTGGAAGCTGGTTTACTAACTCAGCAGCGGGTGGGTTAAGTTACCAAGCAGGGCACTGCTGTTGTACCCTAATCCTAACCGAGTCAATCTGCATAAGAGCATCTGCTATATGAAAATGTTTTACACCTTTTCCCTGCCCCTGGAACCGGAATATGTTTGGAGTAAGCCAAAGGAATCCTTCGACCCGGTTTGCCCCTGTCCTCAGCTGCTACATACGGTGGTGGATCTGTTATGTATGGGCACTGACTGGGTCTGATTGTTAGTCTGCGTAAGGCTATTACTAATTATTGTCACCCAAGGAATACAGAACCACTATGGATGAGCAGGTGCACCTTTCAAGTGCCGTTCCAAGATGATAACACCTCGATACATGCTGCTAAATGGATTCAGCAGGGATTTCAGTAGCACTGGGAGGATGTTAAAGACCTTTCATGGTTTCCTCAATCCTCACCACTAAAGGGAATTTTAACTGGATATTCTGGAACATAGAGAGCTGGGTGGATTTCAGTATGTGTCTCTCTGTATTCCGGAGGCTTTCTGGCTTAAGGGTAGGGTAATAACATTCCATGAGGGATTGAAGCTGTTCTGAGAGCAAAGTGTGGCAGAACTTAGAAATATATATTCATATATTTGTTGTGGTTTCCATTATTTTGTCAACTCCCTGTGCATTTGGATTCTTGCTGTCCATTGCCGTATGGTTTGTAATGACCTCAAAGCATGAAGTCCATTCTACATCACTCACCTTAGTCCTTTTCTTTAGAGTTTAATTCGGGATGTCTGTCCTAGATTGTATTTACAGAGCTTTTTTTCCCATTCAGCCTGTGATTGTACAGTTCAAATTTAGTTTAATGTACGATCCAAGAGTCACGGGAATGTCCAATTATTTAATTAACGTCAATAACAGGAAGCCTGTAGCCTGTCATTGATTTTGTTTCCATAATTTAATTTAGTAAACGCTTGGAAACCAATGCATTTTGTAACAACAGAACAAAACTGTATGTGCTATTTTGTAGGGTCTATATGCAGTAACAAAAAATCATTTGTGTGTGTTGTGTGCTCTTCTGGTATTCACAGATTCACATTTCAAAATCTTAAAATGTTAATTATTCAGTAATTCGGGCTTTAAAGGGCTGCTTGATACTTGGTGTGTTTCAGTTTTCATTATTGTATTTATGTTTTATTAATTGAAGCATTTAAATTCATTCTTGTAATCTTCAGCAGTATTTGCATGAATATTGTTAGAATATTTATCAGATTTTGCAGCTGATTACATGAAAAAATTTTACCGCCTAACATTCAGGCACAGTTAATGTAGCTTACATGATACAATGCACTCATTTTCTTTTGAAAACTGTCAGTGAAACACATGGGAAAACAGTGATCAAAGCAGATACAGTAATTAGTCATTAGTCTGTAAAATTTGAAATATGTGTATTTAGATCAGTGTTTCAGTTAACTGAAAATCATCCATCTTTGAACAATTAAAATTACTTGGATTGTTTGTAAGAAAACCCCGCCAGCGGGATTGACTGGCAGAAAAATTAGCTTTTCTGCTTGGTGTGATTTATTCTTCAAAGGCTTCACTAACTCCTCTACGATGCAGAATTAATATCCATTAATGTGCTGTAGACACAACACACTGGAGTGTGTGCTGCACTTTGCAGCCGTCCTGTGCTCTGGGAAAGCGATGCTTTGAGAATTGCAGTATAACACTGAGAGTGTGAAGGCAACCCACTTGTAACGGTTTACGATTTGATCCATATTAAGCCAGTTTAAAATATAAACAGTAGGTCCAATAGTCAACATGTAATCATAACAAGTCAGTGTTAATGGACTTTTCTCTTGATAAAAAGTTTCTGGAAAATCCAATGTGTAATATTGTTTTTTTTTTTTTGAATGAGGTTAATATAAAACTTTATTTTGTTATTATGTTGTGACTACAAAATTCAGCCTCTCGCAGGTGCTTTAGTGGCTGGAGACCAAATGTAATGAGAATGTACCCGAAATGAAATGGTTCACAGGAAAGACAGCAATGTATTCTAGAGAGAAAAGATTTCTACTGATGTTCAGAATATTAATAGTTAACAGCCTTTTTTTTTTTTTTTGTCAAAATGCCAACAGCCTTAGAAGCCGTCAGCATAGCACATGGTTCTTTAGTTAGTCATATTTTTCCCTCCCACTGAACAGGCCATGGAGTACAGGGCTGAGAGAGTGAGGCTGCATAGGCTAGCGAGCCAGCAAACCCACCCTTTTCCAGTTAGCAAAGATAATCAACTTCACTGAGTGGCTTTTACTCCACAATACTCAACACAGGCAAAAACAGCCCTCTTATAGGCTTTGTGTGGGCACAAGTACTGAAATGCATTGTGAAACTCTGCTTGTTTGTGTGAAATATGCTAATTAAATTATCCAGAAATAAAGATTTGTTTTTAGTTGTCAATTTAAATGAACAATTACTCCTACAACAAGATCGACAGTATTGAATTTTAATCAAAGGAAGTGCCCTGCACTTACGAAGTTAGTACAAGCAAAGCTACAGCAAAATCAGCTTACTGAACAGAAGTTATTTTACAGTTTTGGTCTATATCTTGATAAAATATGAATTCTTTATTAAGACATGCTGTAGTACAGCTACAGTTGTGCTGCTGAAACAAACATTATATGAAAATACTACAACCAAAATAGTTGGTTAGGTTTTCAAATGGTGGTGACAACATTCTTTTAAACAAGCAAAAGAATGGTAGCTAGCATGCAAGTAGCTAATTCAGTGCCAAGAATTTCTCTAAGTTCCTTAGGGCTATGTGGAGTCATGCCTCTTGACCACTCAGTTGCTCACCTCCTCTCACCTTGACAGAGTACGTACTGCATTTTGCTTTCCACAGTTTCTGATGTCAGTTGTACGTCCCTGGGTGTAAGTGCCCTTAAGTGCCCATCTACATTCAAAATGTGTGTATTTGCACCAAATTTGCCTTTTACTACTGCCCCTGGCAAGTACCTACAGTGGTGGTAGTCTGGTTATATTTTAAGTGAATAGATATTTTTTTTTATTTCAAGTAATCCGCCATAGCTGCCATGTGTTGTCTTTCTGTCAAAACTTTGACAGAAAGACAACACATAATTATTTAAGTTGTGACTTTTTATTAGGGATCTCTAGGAACTGAATGCCTGCCCCAGTGTCATTGGTTTGACTGCATTTCATTGCATTAGTGAGCCTATCCTTGGTTGCTTTGTAGATGAATGCAGCTACAGTGGCTAGTGTTTAGTTTGTGATCAAGGCAGATTGTATTTTGGACTTACCATGAGCCATTATTTCTTGTAGGTCAACCAGTTTAGCTTCCTTTTTTATTTTTTATTTTTAGCAAGTTCAACATGAGAAGAATTGATGTGTCAGAGTTTCTTGTCTGATGGATGTTGTTTTATCTTGCTATCTCCGAATTTTTGAATTTTTGTAAACTACTTTATGTCACTCTCCTACTCACAATTATTACAAACAAATATTATGACAAAATATTACAAAATTATTTTGCTGTACTCAAACTCTACAAATACTCAGGGCCCATCCCTACCTCCCACACAAGGACAAAATTTGAACAATGATTGTATGCATACTCATAACTGATACATTAGCTGGAAAAGGTTCAAATTCCTTTTTTTGTATAAGATAATAGGTGGGGATGGCCAGATTAAATGAACTCTGATTGGCTAGTTGCCACCTCTCAGTCACATGACTGCTACTGGTTAATTGAGGCTAGCCTGCGATAATGGAAGGCCTGAAGCCCCACAGAACAACGGTTCCATCGCTTTGTATGGAAAAGTCGTGAACGTACCGCTGACTCATCACTTCGATACAGCTGCAGTGTCCCTCGTTCGATGCCAAATGCTTTCCTGCCACCAAAAATGGGGGGAGAGAAAGTTTTCACCCTGCTTACTATGTTGTGGGTCAGACCAGAGTGAAGTGCATTTTGTAAAATAATTACTCAGCAAAGGTTGTTTAAAAAAAAAAAGTGAGATATTCAGAATGTATGTGCTCTAAAGAGATGTAGTACTTTTTATTTACAATTATTGTTGAAGCATATTTGCTTAGCTAATGCATCCATGGGTACACATATAAATACGCACACACTAACACAGAGTTGTATATTTATTGAAGCAGTTTAGGTTTAAGTAGAAAACCCCCATAGACGTAATAAAATTCAGGTTTATCTCAGCAGCTTTTGCTAAGCTGCATAGTAGGCAAAATGTTTATTTGACTTAAAGCAGAGGAACTCGGCTTCGTTTACTCTGCTGCCATTGACTTGCTCATGAAGTATTTAGGGATGAACTCGGTGATGTTGATTGATTGATTGATTGATCAGTACATGTTCTGTTCAATATTAAGATGATGATGCTGCAGAATTTCATTTTTCTTTTCAAAGCAGTTCATGAAAATCTGCTTATTGTGTGTTCAAGTGTATTACAGTAATTAATATAGATGGTGTGCTGCTCCTCTGTGTGTGCTGTCAAGCTTGTTTCTCTTTGTTAATGAATTTTACATGTGTTGGGAAAGTTGGAAAAAAAAAGGCGATTAACAAGGATTCCATCCATTGTCACTTTAAAGTTGCAGCTAAAGTGCAAAACATCAGCCTCTGTGTGTAGGTGGTGTGTTTGCCATAAAAAGACTGAAACTAAGTGTTGGGATGGGAATGAAAATAGGGAAATACCTTTAAGATTAGCCTTCATAGGGCCGTTACCGGTGGCTCAAGTCAGCCTGTCAGTCAGCACACTGCAGCCAGTCACAGAGCAGCAGATCTTGAGCCTGGGTTGCCATTGGATGAGGCCTCCCTGGGGAGGGCCTTGCAGGGGGAGGGCGAGGAGGAAAGGGTTGGTGGGGGGTTGTGACTGGAAATGTTTCAGTCCCAGAGTTCAGCAGACGCTTTTCGCTGAAAGAAAAAATCCCTGTCTAGCCATGGGCCCACAGCACGCAGAGCCGAGCAGGGAATGACAGAAATTCACATGCTCATTATCTGTGGGTAGCACCTAATCGGCAGCAGCGAGATCGCTACGAGCAGAGAGGCTTCTCTGCTGCACCCCAGACAGGCTGTAAAGAGCTCCAGGACTGAAGTAAATGAGGTGGGAGGGTTGTTTCTCTGTTCTTTTGTGCCACTTGTTTAAAAAGGAGTTTGCTGCAGTATGGTGCATACCGTGTGGGGAGAAAGGAGGAGGTGGGGAGGCTGAGGGTGGGGTGGGGAGGCTGAGGTTGGGGTGGGGTGAGGTGGGGCGCGGGGGGGGGTAGATTTTCTTTGCCGGTAGTATAAACCTAGAAAATGCTTTTGCAGCATGGTACCGCAGCGGATAGCCATGTATTCATTTGTGCACCCTGCTCTTTCGCGGCACTGAGCGAAAGTAGGAGAAACAGGGAGAGAAGCCTTGCAATCTTTCCAAGGGGTAAAAAAAAAATAAAAAATAAAAGGTGATCCCTTTTATGTTTGCTCTCTCTCGCTCTCTCTTTTTTTGTGTGAGGAACTTGTTTGTTATTCGTGTGACCGTTTTGAGTCCCCGATATGTGTATTTGTGTTAAGGTTCAAGCTTAAGAGACTTCTGTTAGTCCGAGCTGCCTCTCACAGGGACTGTTCAGTGGAACGAGAGAAGAGATTGCTTGTGTTCAGGATGCTTCAGGCTTTTAAAGATTTTTATTTTTGTATTTTTATCAGCGCCCTTAGAGTTCAGGTTAGGGGTCTGTAATTGACAGGGAAATGACTGTCATTTTTTAATGAGGGCCTTGGTTTTTCACAATGGTGCCGAAGTGCCTGGTAAAACATTCTTTGGCCGTACGCTCCATCCATAGTCTGTTAAGGAACAGGACGTTAACTGTGTCGCTTGGAAAGCAATATCGGGAAAAGGCCGGATTCATGTCAAACAGTTGGCAAACATGTATAGAGGAAAAGGGTGTATTTGAAACAGAAGACTGTCTCTGCCCTTCCTGTTTGAAAAACGGCACAGTGGGGCCAGCGTTAATGCCTCTATGAGCCAGGCCTGGCAAGCAGCAGTAACTCAACAAATCGATTTGGGAGCGCATTGACACAGGTATGGAAAGGTAATTAATCAGGCATTATTTTGTGGTTTTTGAATTACTTTAAAATCTATTCGTCTTTCAGTTAACATTGGTGGGATGCCCACTGTCTTACCATATCTGTTTTTTTTTTTTTAAAAAGCTGAATCATCGGACCAGCGTTTTTAAACTTTGCTATGACTTTGCAGTTTAGAATTGTCACTCAAAGCATAATGAGATACACTTAGGCCTATTTCTATTTAAAACCTACTTTTTTCTCCCCCCAAACAGATTTTTTTTGGTTTACTTAACTTAGATGGAAAGTTTTTCCTCCTTTCTAATTAAGCAAAGTTTTTTTTTTTTTTGCCTGAAAACAGTCTGCTGACTGACTCACCACGTCTCAGTCAACAGCCAAATCTGGCCACCCGGCAGGGCTTCACTAAGTCCAACATCTTAGTAATTGCATTACATGCCAGTCCCAAATTCTGAAGACTGTGGGGAAATTGCAAGCACAGTGTGTCATTCTGAACTCGCTGAACGGGTGGATATTTGTTCAGCATTCCTAGCGGGTAGAAACCGTCCTGAAGATAAGTAGGAGATCATCTTGTGGAGAGATGCAGCATTAGCAACATCAAGATAATTCAGGTCACGGCAGTTTAGTTCCTAGTTAAGGCTATTAGAATATGAAGCTCAGTCTTCTGCTGACTGTGTAAAATTTAGCTTGCATAGCTCTGGTATGTAACCTGCTTATTCTGGTAACCTCTGTGCAGTTAGAGTTACTGTCATTCTTCCTGGAAGCACCAAGAAAAAAAAAAAATCACATTCCCTTTTTATTCTGTGTCATGTATCATGGCGCTAAAGACAACGTGATGTCTAAAAATCCATGTTCAGAGTCTGTATCTCAGAGTTAATCTGAAACCAGTTTCTTTGCAAAAAATCGCTTTAGCTGCAGCGAGAGCGTTTCAGAAAACGTGTTCCACATTGTAGGACAGGAGAGATGAACGAGGTGATCTACATTTGTCATTTCTTTTGTAAACAAAACCTTAAGAGTAGTAAGAGTACTAAAATACAGGAGGTCCTGTTTCCATTATGTTTTCGTTGTTTGGCCTTTGCCTGTTTGACAGTGTGCACAGTAATTATGCAGACTTTTTCAGCGTTGTACAGTGTGCAGAAAGTTGTCAAGCATTTAATGAATTCTTGGTATTGCACAAATGGCTCCAATACAGGGGGCAAGGTTACACGTCACACAGTGAGCATTACCATGTCCCTACTGACTGCGCTGCTGTTTTCAGTTCATTCTCAAGTGCGGGTGTATCAGACGTTTATAATTTATTCTCGACAAAAATCGGCCTGAAATATCAATCTGTTCAGGGATGGAAAAAATATTGTGTATGTTGAATACATCATTTTTTTCCAGTTTGGAGCGTTTTGTGGGGAATGACGAATCCTCTGTACTTCTGTTGAATACTTTTTGTCAAAGTTAAGGTGGGTGCCTTTGATGGATGACTTTGATAGATTTTGGAGCCTGTATGCAGTTATTCCTTAGCTCTGTATGATAATAAGTAAAACATCTTCAGTGTGTCTCTATCCTGTGCTACGCTACGTAAATCATTGGAGCCGATGGAGCTCAGGTATCATATCGAATCATAACAGAGGGATGATAAATGATGACTGTCAGATTTTTGCTCAAAACAGAGAATCCGAGGGGGGGGCAGGGGCGGGGGGGGAACTTTCGGTCATATGAAATCAGTTTTTAGAGGTCAAACCAAGGACGGTAGTACCCTACTGTGTGAAATAAGGAGATAACAGAGTCTTAATAGATGGTGAAGGTGCAGAGTCTCTGGGAAAGCAGCTTTCCGTAGCTTTCTGCGTTGTTCAGAGGGTGTCCCTGGCTCTTCCGGTGGTGTCCGTGGAAACGAGAGCCTATAGACGTCACTGCTACAGGTTCCCTTTTTGAACCCCGTCTATCCCACCCCTCCACCCCCGCCTGCTCGGGGGATTTGTAGAAACACCGTCTTTGCAAATACATTAGCTTGCTGTCTTCTCCATTAATGTTCTGGTGTCTCTTCCCTCTCCCCTTTTCTACCCTTCTGTCTTTGCCTCATCCGGCTAAAAGGGTTGTCTGGGTGACAAATATAGCGCAGTCGATATTTCTCGCAAAATTAAAATTTTATAAACCCCAGGCTGGAGCCTGTTCAAGGTTAGTAGCATTAATCAGTCAAAAATGTCACCCTGATTAGCAGACGCCCGCCGTGGTGGGAGCCTGTCAGCTCCGCTGTCTGTTTTATGGACAGTCAGGCGTTTTTATTTCCTCGGAAACGCCGGGCTGATCGAGTAGAGTCGCGTTACGGCAGCATCCCGTCCCTGTCCCGGGGAAAACCAACCGATCGCGGTGCAGAGGATGGAGAGAAGGGGAGGGAAGGAGACTAATCTCTGCAGGTCACAAGAAGGGTGCCAAAGCCACCTTCCTACCTGTGTGCCATCTGTCATCTCTCATCACTGTTATCCTTCAGGGGAATTTAGGCTGCACTTCAGAAGGGGATACGCGTAATATCGTACGATGCAGAGCATACTCTCTTATTACAGACCGAAGTGTCTGACCAGCCTCCTGCTTCAGTCTAGCTCCGTTTGTCAAGTCATTTGACATTTTATACTGATTTTATAACCATTTGCCTTGTCTGAAAGGTCCCAAAATTGATAGCGGGACTTGTTGAAAATTTGCTATGTACGGCTGAAATAATATAACATATCGGTCATGTTGGATTACATTTTTTGACAAGGTAAACTAGAAACTAAACCTAACTGCTAACATCAGATCTGAAATACCTTCTCTGTGAAGCAGAGGACAAAAAAATCTGAAAGTATTTGATCATGCATGTACCATGAGGCTTTTGTATTAATGATAATATTTAATTGCATTCATAATTACATTTGTTTCCCTTCTGAATTTTTTCTCAGCCCAATATCAATATATATATCTCAATAAATATGTTACACTGCACTGCTTTGAAGAAAGTTACCAATTTAATTAAGTGGAACAAGTGAAATCATTTCATTAACCTTCCCCGTTTCTCACACACATTTGCCAGATAGATTCTAAAAATAACGTCATATTAATTGCGAAAGGTCACATTTGACACAAGCCACACCTGATTCTGGTTCTGATCCTCTCGTAACAGTTGTGTGTCCTCGGGGAAAACAGGAAATTAAATCCTGCCTCAGAGAGAAGGTGCTGAGAGCCAGAAAATAAAGGAAAATGATTTCATAGCATAATTGTGATATTAATGTGGATCAGGGCTACCTTCTGCCAGGAGAGTTTGAATGGCTAGAGGATTTTCCACGCGCTTCCTCCTTCATGTATAGGCGAAGCTGACATTCCACCGTCTCAACATGGGAGCGCGGTCCTCTAGGATGGGCACACCTTCATGTCATCTGAAACAACAATCGGGCTGTTTCATCAAGCCAGCTCCCGCCAAGAGAGGTGAAGGCGAAAGTGGCTTTCGGGTGGAGTTGGCTGCAAACAGAATCTGGGGCCAACTGCTCTAACCACAAGAGCTTCGGATTACCAGGCTATTGATGGTGACATTTTGAAATACTGTTTCATCTTTTTTTTTTTTTTTTTTAACCCGGACCAATTTTAGAAGTGGGTCCACTCAAGAGTTGTTTCACAGAAACATGCCTTGAGGAGCAGGGCCTGTTCCGTTCAACATGACAGCTGTTTGCTTTACGCGGGTCTCTGAGTATCCTGTCATGGAGTCCCATTCTCAAATGGCAAGCTCTCTCAACTTACCCTCCCATTAAATTTGTTGAAAAAATGGTGGACAGCCTTTTTTTTTTTTTTTTCTTTGCTTCAGAATTTCTGAAGTGCTTTTGATTGGCTGGCTGTCAGAGCAACACTCTGTGAAGGCTTGTGATTTGTCATATTAAATCCTTGGAAGGTGTTTAAGCGGGTGGGGAGCACTAATCTGTAGTTTGGGCAGGCTCATCACTAAGCTCAGTGCCTTCGTAAACCGGGCGCATTTACCGTGAAGACACAGGAAAAAGCTTGGCTCGTGAGGTTACCGGTTCCCGTGTCCCTGCTAGCAGATGACTCAGCAAAAACAGAAGCCCTCTGGGCTCTCATTAAATTTTTCTTTCCTCGGCTAATTGGTCTCATGAAGTCTCTTAAATGTTGATCTTGATCCCTGCTGTTTAAGCCAGAAGAATGACGTACTTGCGTTGGTTGTGATCATGTTGCGATTGATGGCTAAGAAAGACACATGGCGCGGTCCTTGGCTGCCTGCTGCTTCTGGTATTTGATATCAGAGCAGTCTTATATTATTGGATTAAGGTCCAGGAAAAAAAAAAAAAAAACTACAAACGGTTTATAGTCCATGAGTGAAATTGAGAGGTTTGATTCACTTTTTTTTTTGTTTCATAGCAGTCTAGCTTCTGAAATATTTTTGCTAAACAGAGCCGGTCTCAACTGCAGCAGGAAGTCAAAGCAAGAATGTCGGATTTTGGTTGAGTCCCCAGAGATCTTGGATTGTGCAGAGCTGTTAGGAATGAGTGTCCAATGTGTTATGCCGACTGAGATGGAGTGTACGTCACCATCCGATGCTCTGGGAAACCGCCATTCACTTCAGCACCCTTGTTTCATATTTAGAAAACGTATTTGAGACAGAATTTTGTATCTTTTGAACAGTAAGAATTCCCTTCATGGAGTTCAGTGCATGACAGCCAAGACCCGCAGAAGTCATTTACACGCATAGAGCAGCATAGACAGGTCTTTATGTATGCTGGATCATATTTGCATTCTGGCCCAAGCGGAAGATCATGTACAGACAATATGGATGTTGTTCTGTTTTCAGCTGAGAAGCAAGGCATCACAGAAATGCTTTGCTAATTCAACAAATTACCATACGGCCCCCCTACCCCCCAACACGAAAATAATGCCATTGTTCTTCCAACAGACATATATTTATCTGGTTTTGTGACTGAACTCCCCTTCAAAAATTGTCTGCAAACATTTTTCAATTTGTGGTCAAGAGAGCACAAACCTAACAAGACTGTGCATAATAAAGTCTTATTGCCCAGTAATAATATTTTCATGGGCGAGTATGGGGTTAACTGAGGGTTACAATTTATTTGTATTTATTTTGTATATTTCAAAATATGTAAAAAAATTTTTATGTTGTTTTAACCAAGTGCTGTCTCAGTTGCCCAAGGGTCTGTAATATAAAACACCAGAGAAGTTTGGTTTGGTGAAACGTGTTTCATGAATGCTTAGTAATTCCCAAGTTTTGTCAATTTTCCTCTTTAAATTCAGAGAGCAGAAACCTGCTCGCATTCATCAGCTGTCAAGAGCAATTAGAGCAGCTGATTTACTGTGTGGGTGGTGGAGGTATGAAATCATCACCGTTTGAAGTGTCATTTTAACAAAACAAATGAGATTGCTTCATTATGAAATGGCCATAATAAGAGTGTCTGCTTTTAGCTTTACTTTTAGCTGTTGCTATGCATTATATCTAACAGAGTAAAATGGGGCCTTGGAAACAAGATTAGCCAGTGAAAGTTAAAAACGCCGGCAAGCAGTCATGTCAGATGGAGGCAAGCAAAGTGAGTGGCACCATAACATTATGCGAGAAAGGCACATTGAAAATATTCAGTGTAATTGCTAAGTGCATTTGTCAAATTACAGATCTTTAGGAGTGATGTAATTGACTGTAAACACAGGCGAGTGTGAACTTGTGTCTATGGTACCGTGCCTCCACCTGAAGAATATTATTTATTTATTTATTTATTTATTTTTTAACTTGTACAATATTTCAAACTCAATGTGATGAAGTTAACGGGGTATTTTTGCGATATATGTTTTTCTGTGGGGGGTTGGGGGGGGGCGTGTTGTTCAAACCGGAGGATAGAGCCTTGAGAAGCAGCTGCCTGTTCTACCACCATGCCTCATGTTGCAAGCCCTGCCCCCACCTCGCTACTCCTCCCCCCCCCCCATTTGCTCTGCCTCCTCCTGTTCCCAGTTCACACATGGAAATATTTCCAGATGTTTCCAAGAAAGGATTCCAAATTGGCGGGAGTTATTTGAGTGAGAGGTCTGGAAGGCCAAGCCGAAAAAGGCCCCTGCTTTTCTGGGGGGGGGTGGAGGCTAAATAACGATGAATAAATAATGAGGCCTTAAAAGTCGCAAATCTCGCTCAGTTGAGGTCGGGACAGCCAAAGGAATTGAGGCGTGAAAGGAGGGTGGGGGGGAGGTGTAACAAGGCAAAAAGTTCCTCCTCACTCATTCAGAATCTCCACCCACACCCACACCCCCCAGATTCTATAATCTGGCATTTAATTTGAACTCTGAGGTGTCAGGTTTAGGCCAGTTTTGAAACCGGCAAGCGTTGTAATCATGTCTGGCACATGCATAATGTCTTGGTCCCTTTTTTTTTCCCCCTTTATTCAGGCTGTTGGACAGCAGCCCAGAAAACCGCTGCAGTAACTGTTTCTATTGGATATTGCTCCCGTCATGCGTAGCGTAGCTGAGTAGCCTGACCCTGCTTTGCAGCTTTTTGCTGCCTCATTACATGTGGATGTGCTGTCTGCCGCTGTCCCTCCCTCCTTCCCTCCCTCCCTCCATCCATCCATCGCTCCCTCCATCCATCCGGCCCAGCCGGCACACACCCTGCAACAGTGTGACCATAAGCAGCTCCAGAGTGGCCAGGCCCTCACCAGTTGCCTCTTCACCCATTGGCTGTTCAGCCTGTCAGCTGACAGGGGTGATGCTTTAATTTGCAGTGCCAGCTACAGAGTAAGAGTGATTTTGCAAATGACAATGATACTTACCTAAGTGCATCCTTCTGAATGAAATTACATAGGGAGGGAGGAATGGAGGGAGGGTGGGAGCTGTCTGCTTTTATAAACTCCTGCAGTTCTGCCAAGGAAAAATAATTATTCTATTCTATGCCCTTACCAACCTTTTTTTTTTTTTTTTTTTTTTGGGGGGGGGGGGGGGGGATTGCTAAGCATAATTGAAGAGCTAAAAGCAACAAAAAGTTATGTAGGCCTACTGGTCTTAGCTATGTGTACTCACTGTATTATCATTTAACCAGATGCTTTTTTACGAAACTGATGCTGCTAGTGACTAGTGATATTACTTGATGTAATGTGAAATTCTTCTCCGTATTCCCATTAAAGAAAAGAATTACTTCAGCTCGCCTCTTCACTCCACACACAATGAAAAATTGGTACCTGAGGGAACTGTTCTCTTGTAGTCAGCATGAAAAAAAGACATTTAATAACTCCTTTATATAAAAAAAACTGGGTTTCTCATATTCAGCAGAATATGAAATATGATAGCAAGATGCCAAAATATAAACTGCCGAGGATTTGTTTTCCAGTTGTGTTGTGAGGAACTGAACGACTGCATGAAAAAATGCAGCTTAGTCACAGTAACAAATCTGGGCTTTGGTCAATGAATTCATTTGCAAAGCAGTACGTCAAAGCGTTAATCATTAACATGTCACTGGAATGTGTTGCCAACTGCGAGTAGAGGTGTTAAATTTTGGACTTTTTTCTTGTCTTAAAAATTGAATTAGTGCATGTCTTCATATACCCGCAATGAGAAATCAACTGTCTTGTAAAACAAAATGTGTGGGTATGTTTTCAATGTAAATAATAAGAAATGTAAAATACTATAGATGATGGTGAAAGTTTTTTTTTTTTTTTTTTTGGTACTGATACTCGTTGCAGTATATTTATTTTTCTTTTGTGTCACTAGGCTACTTCAGTGCTTTGTGTTGCGGTGGATATGTGCAGGTCTAATACCTTCTCCGCCTCTCATCTTCTTTTGACAGATCATTGACAGAAAGTGCCTTGTCAGACTACGTCTCTACTTGAAGCTGCTCCACACGTTTGTGCTGCTGAGGCCCTCGCTGTACTCTCTGACACTGTCCCTGCCCCTGCTCCGACCACAGAGAAATACCTCAAATCGCAAAAAAAAACACTCGGCCCCTCCAAAATCCCACCTCTTCTCAGCTCCCCCAATTTTTTTGCTCCCCAAATAAATAAAAAAAAAAAAAACCCAGTGGAACAGAGATTTACAGCCGAAGCCAAGGTGGGGGAAAGAAGCTCAAACAAAGCACAAAGAGCTCAATTTTTTTTTTATTCTAAGAATTTGTTTTAATCAATACCAGCAAAAGCAAGCCTGCTTTTCCTAACAGTCTTAATCTTCCATTAAGGAGTGCTGTTGCCTTGGAGAAACAAAAACACACAAACAACCAAACGACATTGATTAGTGCACTGAAGGTGGTTAGACGGTCTGTCGGTCAGTCTGCCGGTGTCCCTCTGAGCATGTCCCATCCTCGTGTTAAGGGTCAGCGCTGGGGGCCGGAGTGATAGACGAGTGGCCGACACCTGTCAGGTAACTCTGTCCGTTTCCCCATGCTGCAGCCGTCCTGGCCAGTCAGTCTAGACCGCCGTCGTTGAGCTCTTCACAAACACACAAACCTGAGCCAAAACTTTTAAAGCACTACATTTTTCACCTTCCCCTTTTAGCTTCTCTCTCGCATTTCTCAGCTTTTTAAGAATCCTTTTTTAAATTTAAAAAAAAAAAACAAATTTGTTTTGGAACCCACATCAGAGACCGCGTCTGATATCTTCTCCAAATCCGCCCCCCCCCCCTTCCCCCCCCCCCAAAAGGCTTCCTTCTCTGTTCCCCCCTTCCTCGCCCACCCGTTGTTTTTGATATGGCTTTAAACATTGCTTCGATACGGGACACAAAATGGCTGACGCTGGAAGTGTGCCGGCAGTTTCAGAGGGGAACATGTTCACGTAGTGATGAGGAATGCAAATTTGCACACCCGCCGAAGAGCTGCCAGGTGGAGAATGGAAGAGTTATTGCCTGCTTCGACTCACTAAAGGTAAGGAATGCCATGCACATTTTTTTTTTTCTTTCTTTGAAGTTCATCCATCGATAACATTAAAAAAATATTGTGCACCAGCAAAATGAGCATAAAGGTAGATTTTAAGTGTTGCTGCTTGTCTGCAGGTTATAGTGGTTCGTTTTTTTTCCCCCAAAATTGGCCTGAAAGTAACTCTTATAATTGATTGTTGACTGAAACTTTTTTTAAGCCCTGTTGCTGGAGTTCCACTCCTCAGAATAGGTTTTGTAATTGTCTGTTGTTCCAGTTTTTCATTTTACTTAGGATATAATAAGATTAGTCCTTTAAAAGTATTTGTCAGTATTGTGCTCCAAGGGCACTTCCAATAATGAAAGCTAAATAGAAAAGGCCATTAAAGACACAACTGCTAATGTCTGTCAAATGTATTTTTAATGGACTTGTGTGTGTCACTGCCAATTACTGTCCAGAAATGGTTAACTTGCAAAGTTTCGCTTCCAGGCTTGGCAGGTTTATAACATGTGGAAACTATTTCTGTATCTGATGCCTGACTTGAGAAATTCAATCCTCTAACACACTGTAATTATTTCGTGTGTTTGAAAAGGTCTCCATGTTTCTTTCACGTGAGGCATCTTTTTTTAAAATTCTGTGTTAAACACTGAATGCACCAATTATTTCACCGGTTTGTGTCAAAGAGTTTGCCAGGATGGTTACAACTCAAATTAGCCGTTGGCTTTGTCAGTGATCCATGTGGCACACAACATTAGTATTCATCTGTGTAGTTGCTGGTCAAGTCGGGTCTATTTTTAAAGGAGTTACAGTGGCGTCTGCTTTGAGGCAGCAGATTTACACAAAAACAATCGCCAAAACAGGGATCAAAATGTTGAGTTCTCACTGAGTGCTTGAGGTTCATGTCTCGTGTTGCAGATTTATATTTAAAATGGACGCACACAGAATTGAGCGTGATGTTAATTCAAGACTTAGAGCTGTACCTGTCATAGACCACCCCCCCACCCCCCACATGATATTTAGCTTTCACTTTCTGATGTAAACCTGAGATGACTTGCAGTGCACATGTTTTAAGTTTTAGCAAGACGTTAAAAGAGGTATGCCGCATGGCAATCAAACGCTCCCTCTTTCCCCTCATATAACAGATCAGATTGCAGCCAGACCACCTCTGATGTACCAAGTTAGGCAGTTGCATGTTCAGGAATGAACCTATATTTTTATTGGCTAATTAAACCCTAGGAATACTTTTCCACTGACATTGACAAATTGTTATGTGAAACTGGATCAGGTCTCGTCTCGCAGGAACAATATTTTCAACAGCGCTTTGTTCGCAGGCTTGTCTGCTTAGCACAAGGTGCTGAAGCTTTTCGGCTGTAAAACCAGCAGCTTACCGAGCTCTGGGGTTTATTACGTGAATTAGTTTAGGTCGCGCTCTAGTGCAGAGGCCGACAAGGGGTCACATGCAAATATCCGAGTCAGGGCTTTTACAAGGTATCTCTACCTAACGTAGAACTGCCTGCTGTCGTCTTATTGAGTTATTTCTATAGGTTTTGCTTCTGGTGCCGATTGCGGTTTTCCGTGCCTGTCCTCATCGCATGTCATCCCATGCCTCCAAGACTCAATTTTCTTTTACTGACATTAAACTCTTTCAGCAGTGTGTTATCATTTATGACACACGGATGCCACAAGCTATTATTTTAAAGTGCGTTGGAAAGCAAGCGAACGCAGAGGTCTTTGAGTTGTTGGTTGAAGTTCTGGAACAGTTGGGGGATTGACTTTCAGTTCATCACAGCTGCTACATTCTGTCAAATACGGTGATGACTTCATGGGTCCACTGCTCTCTTCAAATGTGTGCAGTTTCTAATCTTCATCCCTTCAGTTAAACCTTGATGTTCATTGTCTATGAACCAGATTTAGAATCTCGAGTCTTGGGCTTACCTCAAAATAAACTTTTTTATTGTAACTATTTACATGACTCTGGCTCGGACTAAAGAATTCACGCTCACAGCTTCATGAGCGAGCCAAAAGGACCAGAGCCAGTCAAAAAGGGATTCGATTGTTTATTTATTGATGTATTTGTTAAAGCACAATTCAATGATTATGGTTTTTTTTTTTTAGCATGACTGAATAAGCATGGGACTACAGGTCACAAACATTTAACAGTAATAGTAATAAAAGCAATAGTGTATAAAAATTTGTTTTTCAATTTTAATCAGTTAGGAGCAACACTGGCGATGATAGTGATTCACTTCTACGCACTCTCTGTGTTCTGTTTAGCCGCTCCATATTCCTACAGTGGGTAAACATTGCGATGATGTCATTAGCTGACTCAAAGCAGTTTTGATTGATGGCGTATGTGACACCTCTCCTCGTTCCCTTGTGCCCCTCCGCACATTGTTCATCTGACTTAAAAATGAAAGAAATGTGCTGATCACAGACCTTTTCAGGGAGCAGGAAAACAAACGGAAGCAGAACTAACATTTCATGAGCCTTGAAAGTAAATGTCTTGGAATTTGAATGATTTGCTGACTATGAAAGTGGCCCCTGAGCCACAACAAGGTGCAAAACAACATCTTCATTTTCATCCGGCAGCTGAGATTTTAAAAATGTATATTATGGAGTATCCTGCAGGAGAATATTTCAAAGACTAGTTTTAACTCCTTGTAGTTTTATTGTATATTTAAAAAAAAAAAACTGTTTTGTAACATAAAAGAAACAAATGTCTTCAGAGGCATTCTCCAGTAATAACTGGTATAATGTGCCTATAAATGTTGACTGGTGTTTTTCATACGCAACACTGTGTAGCCCTCTTTTTTTATTGCTGTTTATACCGTATGTATGTTGAGTCAAGTATAATGTGTCACGTCGGAGTGGAGTGGAGAGGGGTAATTGGCCGTTCACATTTTAAGTGTTGTTGTGGCAAAGCACCAGAACCTTATTTTTAGTGAAGGGCTTGCAGCATTACAGACTTAAGTGGGGGTAAAAAAAAAAAAAAAAAACCTGGCCCGCACGGCAAACTGTATCAGTGACCATGCGCTCGGTTCAAACGTTGAGCATATTTGAACGAATGTTGCAGGGGCAAAGGGCAGCTATCTGCTGGAAATTTCCATTTCATTTCCAAATGGAACGGGGTTCTTGTGGTGACGTTTCACCTGATTCTTTCCAACTTTGTGACATAAAAAAATGAGCTCTTGGACCGCTCTCGGTGGAGCTGTGGGAATATCGGGTCGCTAACCAAGTGGAACGAGTTGTGTTATTAACACGCTAGCTTGCCAGCAAGCTACCAGGTGGACAATCCATCAATCAAGCAACCTTTTATTCTAGAATCTAGATTGCATATCTGGTTGAGACAAGTCTTATTTGCGTCTTGTTTTTAGCTTAAGATATATATATATATATCTTAAGCTTATTTATGTTTTCAGAGGGATTACAGCTTTTATATGATGTTCTCAGCAACCAATCAAGAAAACTTGCCATCCAACAGTGAGGAAAAAAGGACCAAACTTCCCAAATCAAGAAGGAGTGCCTTGGGTTGGTTGACAGACAGCCACCCTTTATCTAGTGCCGCTCATTTAATTTAATTTTTAAGTTTTTGATTTTAATTTCTGTTCTGAGCTGCTCTATTTTGGGAGTGTACTCTTGGTTATGGGCAGAGGGTATGCGGGGGGCACGTGGGGGCCATGGTGGAAGGCTTTCCCCCAGGATTACCGTGGGGGGGCTTCAGTTCTCCCTCTCACCTCAGCAGGCTGGTGTCAGGCTGGGTTAATCCTCCCAGGAGTTTCCACTGTCTGTGCAGCGCACCCTCCACTGTGCGCCGGGCAGCTTCACTGGATTACCCCTGTGATGCATCACCTCTCGCTCCATCAGGGGCCCTGCTCTAAACCCATCAGAGCTGCCAGACCAGCGGTGGGGCTGGAGCTGGAGCTGGCCTGTCCCCCCCCCCCTTCCCCAACCTGCCCCTCCACCCCCCACCCACCTGGAGGGCCTGGTAACATGACCAGACAAGTGTTCAAAACCGCAGAGAATCTTGCGTTTCAGCTTGCCCTTTTTAAAGAAGGGGAGGAAAAAAAAAAAGAAAAGAAGAAGGGCTGCCATTTTTTGATGAAGGGGATGAATTACAGCCCTAATGTATCCGGAGCGCTTCTTTTCCTGAGGCCCCCTCTCTCTCGCTCTTCATCGTCTCCTCATTGACTCTCTGACCCGCCAGCCATTGATGCAGGCCGGGATAGTGTTGCAAACATTCTCAGTGTGACTCGCCATGGAATGGAGAACCGGGGGGTGGGGGTGGTGGGGATGGTGGGGGAGGGCATTGTGGGTCTGAATGGACGCCCATGCCATTAACCTTGGGGAGTGACATACGCTGTAGCACGAGCTCGCCCGGAACAGTCGCGGCTTTGAGCCGTGGTTCCTCCGCGGGGGTGAGTCTCGGGAGTCTCTGACGCAGCGCTGCAGCTGCAGTCACCAGAGCAAAGGCTTCCAGGCGTGGCCTGATCTGGAGTCAGTGATTTGCGCTTACGTCTTTGACAGGCTCCCAGGCGTGGCCTGTTCTGGAGTCAGTGACTTGCGCTTACGTCTTTGACACAGAGGAAGGCTTCCTTCCACTTAAATCATGACCCTATGTGAAGAGCAAAAGCTAATGAATGCAATTTTGCTTTTAAAGTTAAAAAAAAAAAAGTGATTATCTTGGTTGCACCGCCGTCAAGTTATTTGAAAAGGTCATGATTTTTTTTTTTTTGAAACCCCATTAGAATGGAATGAAAACCGCGGTAGGAATGACAGTGGCGGTAATGGTTTTGACATTGAAGGATGATGATGATAATGGCGGCGCGGTAATCGCTGTCTTGCTGATCCTAATTACGTTGTAGTGAATGGCTGATCTCCCTGGGTCAGCTGAATCATTCTCCGTGCTGCCCTTCTGCCATTGTTGAAGGGTCACGGCGAATTTCTGTCTGTCGGGTCAAGCCCTCAGCTCCTGCTCAGTTTGTGAAGGGTTTTTTAACATCTGTTTGACATCTCTTTTACTTTTTTTTTTTATTCTGTCACTCGAAATATAAAACAGATACTGCTTTCCAGCATCAGTTATTGGAAAAACATGGTTTTAGTTGAATAGAAACATGAAAATAAAATGTACAGTTCAACATATCCTCAAACTGTGATAGTTTGCATATGGTAACAAGGCAAAAGTGGAGAATAGGTAACCTTAGAATGACTAATGACATGGATCATAGTAGGGTGTCCAGCGACAAGAAAATAGGGTTTGAATTACATAACAGATCCTTTCATTTTTCATGAAATTGTGGCACAGTGGACTTTCTGTTATGTTGATTTCTTCAGGAATCAACACAAATGATGATCAATACAAATGATTGGAAAAGGCACAGTTAGTAATCGTCAAATAATTTGTAGCCATCAGATTTCAGTTCCGACACATGCAGTCTCGGTTCACTTGCATTCAATCATTTTCAGCTGTGCAGATTTTGTGTCCCATGGGCTTTTTCGTCCCAATTAATTTTATTTAACCAACCATCAGCTTTCAGTATGTTTGACTGCAAGAGCTCCATTTTAGTGGTCCAAACTAATGGCACAAACTCACGGTCAAAATGGAGTGTATTACCTTGGAAACATTGCTGCTGTGTTTATTTCCAAACTATGCCACATCAAACGAGGAGAGCGTCACAGTCACATGACAGCAATGGTTACTTACCAAACTGCTTGAAAGATTTCCCCGACACAGATATCACACAAATCTGGGTTTTAAAATAAATTATGAATCAGTTAATTTAATACAATGCAGCCTTTTTTACTCATTGCACAACGAGTTTGGAAGGACGAGATAGAGCATCAGATGTCTAAATCCTTTGCTAACCTACTTGTGGCATTTAGGGGCTGTATCACATTCAGTATGGTGTGGTTATTTTTGATAAAAATAATATGACCCTCATCACCTGCCGTGTTAAATCAACAGACAGTTTGTTATCAGCTGAAAATACTCTTGGACGAAGGCATTTTTATGTGTTAAACAGGAAGTTCCCTTTAGTTCTGTGTTTTGAAGCTGGCAGCACTACTGATATCACAGGTATGACAAATCACAGTCCCTTGCATCGCCCTGAAGATGTTATTTGTGTGAATTGTTTAATTTTCTTCCTCTTCTTATCTAATATCTCTTGTTATGGCAGACTGGATTTTCCATTAGGCCAGTCTGATCCTGCCCTAATAGAATTAAAACTGGAGGAGAGAGAACACTGAAATGAAAACACATAGTAATAGCAGTTAATTAAAATCGGAATAACTTGACTGCCGAGCCCATTCTCGCACTGATAGTATGATTTTTTAAAAGTCTGTACATTGAAAAATCCTGAATTTAATGTGCTTTTCCTTACTTTAATAACAGTTGGCATCCACATTGACAAGATTTTTGTTTGCCTGAGCAAAGTGCTCAGACTAATTTGCAGTCCATTTGTGTTTTGTTAAGCTACCTCTGTCTAAGGTGGGGTGTGCACAAAACCAGTGACTCCCTGTGAGTCGGGCGGAATATGAACGTATGAGCATTTCAGTACTCTACAGGGGAGACATGCTACATCGGACCAGTCGGTCCCATAGGGTTCCCTCAGTGAGTCTGCATGAGAGGAATAGAATTAGTGCTCTGGAGCCAAAGGAACAGCGGACATAATGCAATTACAGTTAATTATCTCTCGCCAGGCATTCCATTCTGTTCGATTAACTTTTATTTTTCATTAGGAGGTATACTCCTGCCTTGCCTTGATCAGCTATCTCCCACCGTCCCTGCCTTATCATCACCTCAAATGTTACTTGTCTCTCATCGCACATTGCGCAAAAACAGAAACAGAAATCAAAGGAGCAGCTGGCTGAAGTAAAGGCTATGACTGGGGCAGTCTTGCCTGTTCTGCTTGTGTACCTCCCAGTATGATGGATGGAATTTTATCCCACACCCTCAATGTAAACTTCAGTGGCTGTTCATGTGTGGCGAGCCTCTCAGAAGGGCCCAGCGACTGCGGAAGAGTCCCCGGGGTTTTACGTGTTGAACTTTGGCAGAGGAGGCCCCTGCGAAATCCATCTTCCTTCCGAATACTGCATTGCAGGTCCAGATCGGGTCCCAGCAACCACCATGTCAGTGGTAGTTGGTTTCATATCCACTTACGGCCAAACTGATTCCATTGTTACACTTCGTCCGGTTATGTTATTTATTTTTTTTTTAGGCATTTATCAAATGCGTTTATGCAGAGTGACTTGCAAGGTTTGCATTTTTTTTTTACGTGCAATCCATTCATACAGACAGATATTTTCTGAGACACCTTATACATGGGTACAAAGGCAGTGCCCTAACTGAATTGAACCAGCAACTTCTGAGATACAAGATAAGCTCCCTAGCCATTAAAATGTACTGCTACTCTCATGGTTGAAGCTGTAGATCTGTTGTGCTCTTTGAATGCAGAGCTGAATTTTTTTGCTTACTGTGGATTTTTTTTTCCCTTGTTCTTTTCTTCAGTGGATGAGCGAACTGCCACTGAACCTGCAGGTAAACATAGTGAACGCGGCTCTGTAGCGTATCCCATAGCGGCGAGACGGGCAGGAAGTCAAGGAAGGTTGCGCTCAAACCTCAGCTTAAATATGAATAAACTTGAGCAACTTTAAAAATTTTGCTGGAATGGTGGCGGAGAGCCATCTGTGCAGGCTTTGGGGGCTCCTGTGGAGACTTCACAAACACTCGCCGTCGGTGGTTATAAATTTAGGGTTCATTCATCACACGCACGTTACAGACTCAAAACGTCATGCGCCGGGTCTGCAGCAGCCTGGCATTGTTCTGTATGGAAATGGAGATTTTCCTCTTGCGAAAACCACTGTCTGTCCATATGCATAGCTAATATACTAAACTGCAGGGTCAAGTTTTTATATTTTTATTGCCGTTGCCATTTCCAACAGCTACAGTATCTTTTATCTTTCTGTCATGTCTGTTCAGTTTTAATATATACACCACATATCATCACTCTCATAACAAAAACATCTCATCTCTGTTTTTGCCCATTTTTGAGTTTTCTGCGTGAACAGAAAGCTGGAATCATCAGCTGGATACTGTTGTGGCTCTGTGACCAATAAAACGCATTCAAAACTTTAATAAAACATGCCAAATGTAATATAACCCCAAAACTGACTTTTTAATCATTTCCTTCAAAATTCTCTTTTTGGATATACTACTTTATACTACTACTTATACAACGCACAAGATATTTGTTGCTTTGGACCTCTCCGGTTATGATCAGGCTGAGTGGTCTGGCGACATAGCCCTCAGAAACACTATCCAGACTCACAGAGAGAGGCTCCATTGTTGTGACAAGTGAGGGTTGGGGGGGGGGGGGGGGAGGAGGGATGGGAGGAGACTGTTTCTGGCTGGAAAATATACAAATGCCAGAGTCATGTGATTATGTCACGGTGGCCGCTGCTGAATGGCTTGTTGTTTTCCCTCTTACCCTCAAGTGCTGATTGTTACTGGCATGTCCACTGTGACTTGTCACCCACTTGTCACCCACAGGGGCAGATTTGGACCCATAAAGCTCAGCTCTAGAGGGAGCACGGATAGACTCAGCGATGTGTGTATATAGTTGATTCTGTCTGTGCTGCCTCTCGGGATATTATATATATCATATGTAATAATTATAATTTAAATCCACACGCATTTGACTTGATGTAAATATGCAGCTATGTAAACAGATCGTGTGTAAACCTGTGAACTTGCTGTAAAGCTGCCCTGGCTATGAGAGTGTAATAAATGCAACTGGTGGGTATTACTGCATTTGTTTTGTTTAGGCAGTAGTGTAGTGTAACGGTTAGGGAGCTGCTCCTGTAACCCCAGGGTTGCAGGTTCAATTCCCATGTAGGGCACTGCTGTTGTACCCTTGGGCAAGGTACTTAACCCTGGCTGCCTTAGTGAATTTCCAGCTGTACAAATGGACAATGTGTAAAAATGTGAAAAGTCACTCTGAGATGAAAAACGTGAACTCCCCACAAAGAGAAAAAAAATCCATCCACGATCTGTCCTGCTCAGCAACAAGTAACGGTCGCTGTTTAATGTTGTATTACTCCTCTGGGAAACCAATGTGGGCCTACATGTTCATTACAGCAAAGAAATTTGTTTATTCATTAATGCCTCTAACTGGTAAACTAGGGGAAAATTGTATACATGGTATTTATTTAATTCAATATTTAAATGAATTCCAAAAACAAACAAACTAATTGGGGTTTCCCGTAAGGACTCACAAAATGGGGGAGGAAGTGGAATAAAATGATTTCGCTTACAAGCTTGAGAGAGGTTGAAAAATAAAAAAATAACATTTTTTCTCATGTGATTTATGTAAGCCTACTGGGTTTGACTGGCCAGAATACTTTTCCAAACCCTTAGTCTTCAACCACACAACATTGTCTGAGGTCTAAGCAGGAAAACTTGGTTATGGCATTTGTGAGACACTGGCCTGCTTTTTGGGGAAACCACGGCTATGATTATGCCTTTGCTCACTTTTTCCTTGGTAACGTCTGCTGTCGTATTGTGTAAAGCTCCTGTTTTAAAATTGCTTTGCTGCCTTTGTGAGACCCCATCCCTGCCTGAGGGCAGCACTGCTGCAGATATGGACCTCACATTGAGCCAGCAGTACTGTCACTGTAAAGAAGGCTTAAAAACACCTGAGAACATAGACTTGTAAAGGCAATCATTTATTTTAAAGCAAAGGTGAGTGGCACACCTTCCAATCTCCCCTCTCCTCACTGATTGCCACCTTATATGCTTGAACCGTTGCATTTCACCTGGTCCTAATTAGTTCTCGGTATTGACCAATTAACAAATCAATCACCAGTAAATGAACAATTTTAACACATTAGAGAAGGGCCTCTCCTTCTCAGTCACCATCACAGCCAAGCTGTAGGACTTGCCTTAGCAATATTATAGCAGGTTTTTATTCTGCATCCCTGTAATGGTCATTACAGTTTTGATACACTCCTATCAAAAGTGATAAAATGAATTCAGCTTTTTTTTTTTTTTTGGACTTTTCTTTTTGCAGTGCTGCGTCTGTGCTGCGCAGCGCAAGTCGTTGTCAAAACTAAATGCTTGTCGAGGCTCGATTACTCGTGTTTCTTTTGTTGTGTACACTCTCCCTGCGGATATTTCGGCAGTGTTTCTGTCAACACTCTTAATCCTTATCAAAGGTGTAACTGCCGTCTCAGTAAACACAAATTGTTTGGATAGGATAGAGAGGGGAGTCTGGGAACTCCTTGCACGCGCGGTAACACGTACAGTTAGGATGCACTGCTTCACTTGCACTGAAAGTACCAGATATTCTGGGCTGCAGGTGCAGGAAAACGGCTTGGCCTAGATTTAAGGGGGAGCTGAAAATTATTTAATAGGTCCGTGAGATGGAAATCACTCCTCTAAAATGTGTTTGTCTGAAAAATGTTTGTTTGGTGATTTTGTTTTTTTTGTCAGCTGTGGCAAATACGGCTTTGCTGCTTTGACACTCATAAATTTGAGCAAATTTCTGTTCATAAAAATGCTTAATGCAGGTAGATTTTTTGGGTGTGGAGCAGATGCTTATCTATGCTTGGGCTACTAAACAGCATATATTTTACACATTATCTGTTTATACATCCTGGTATTCATTGAGGCAAAGCACCTTCTTCATAAATACAACTGCAGTGTGTCGTCTAAGAGTTGAACCTGCAACCTCTGTGTAATATGCCCTTTTCCCCTAAACATGACACTACATTTATATTTAGCTTTTTAACTGAGCCTCTGATCCACATACACCTGCAGAAAAGATATTTTGTGACTGAACAGCAGATTTTTCAACTTTTCAAAACTTCTGATAAAGGCTTTGTAGGTTAAAGTCTCTTAGTTTGATCTCCTACAGGGAAATACCAAATTATTGAAGATATTTACTGTCTTAAGTGGAGTGCCTTGGTGATTCTCAAAGTGTATTTTTTTTTTCAGTAATTCTTTTTGATTCTGTAGACAATAATTCCCATGTTATTTTAAAGTTAAGAATTTCCCTGAAGTAACCCATAACCATACTGCTGGAGTTTTAAAAACACTAAGCTGAAACATACAGCCAAAACCATGGCTTACCTTAAAATACCCCTGATGTTTTTTTTTTTTTTTTTGTGTGGCTGCTGTAGGGCTCATTTGTTTGACATGCTCAAAGTGAAGGCTGAAGGATACACAACCTCTCTCCCTTTGTTCAGCGATGGTTGGGGCATCTATATTTAACGCTGGATTCCCCTCAAAGCTGCCCCGCCCAAGTGCAGAGTAAACAAGCTGCGGAATGTTTCCCGTGCGGCGGGGAAGTGGGGGCCACCACCCTGTACCCCCCCAGTCCCCCGGGGTCAGCAACCAAACAATGAGGCAATCGCTGGCTCTTAGCATCGCACTGCTGCTGGAGGTCCACATTGATGAGCTCCACAGCTTTCCCTTTTTTTCTGTCTCTCTCTCTCTCCATCTGTCATTCTTGATTTCTGCACACCTCCCCCCCCCCCCTTCCCCATTTTAAACATGCCAAACTTCAGGCATGTGATTTCACTTCTTTAGTGGGCTTAGCGGAGGTCACCAAACCATGACGGTATACTCATGCCTCCTGACAAACAGGCTTAGGGATGGATATCTCCTGATTGGTCAGATATGCTACCCCCCCCCCCCAAAATACAGGGCTTCTTTTAGGGGGTGACCCTCCTGACCTGATTTTAATTGAATAATTAGACTTTCCATTCTGAAGTTGAAACAGTGACTTTATTTATGCAGAACATTTTAACACACAAAACACATTACAATAAGGCAAAAGAAAAAGGCCGTACATGCATGTAAAAATTAGCAAAGGTGATCTGCGCAATGCTAAAAAACTGACAACAGAAAAATGAAATGACGATGAATTAATATGAATAATAAGCAAGTGACAGTGTGGGGTCAGCCTGCTGTTGTGAATTCCAATCCTGCACCCCTGCAGGAGGGTGAGGTTCGCACTGCAGGGGAGCGAAAGGGAGCGGGCCTTCTCCCCACCCCAGCCTGCCCCCGATACGTGCAGAGCCAGATGTGGCAAGTTGTTTTTCGGGGCCCGGCCTGTCAGTCACAGCCCAGCCTGGGAGGAGCAGCTTCCTGTGGGCCGTGTCCCTGGGGGAAGGAGGCAGAGGGAGGCAGAGAGCCAGGGCTGGGGAGGTGGGGGGTGCGAGGGGACAGGCCGGGCCAGCCCGGGGGGTGCTAACGAGCGCACCTCGCTCACCCGGGCCCCCCCCTCCAGCTGTTACCGATGAGCGGGAGGG
This sequence comes from Albula glossodonta, assembly GCA_019788955.1. Lineage (NCBI taxonomy): Eukaryota > Metazoa > Chordata > Actinopteri > Albuliformes > Albulidae > Albula > Albula glossodonta. The sequence goes on from JAFBMS010000292.1 coordinate 120,680, forward strand.
GGATCCAGGCTTCTCGGCCTAAGAGCTGATTATAGCATCGCCTCCTTTATTTGACCTAATTGGGGCTCCGCGCAGCGGGGCGGCTGCTGTAGTCCCGGCGCGAGAAAAAAGGAACAGTTACAGTTTAAGACAACTGGAATTCCTGGACCCATTCCTCGTCTGCCCCCAGCATATTCGGGCGAGAGCTGTCAGTTTTGTCAGGAGGAATTAAGCAAAGCATGGTGCTGTGCTGTTTGTGGAATTTCTGAGCCTGTCGTTTTACTACTTCGTTCTTCCTTAGATGTCTGGCTGAATTTTAATAATACTTTTTTGATCAAAGGAAATATGAATTTGAATGTTTTTTTCTTTCAGTTGCATTCATTGTACTCTACTAATGGCATTGTTAAAAAAAAAAACAAATTAAAAATCAGGTTTAGAGTGTGAATAAACATGCATGTATGATAACTTTATTCAAATCACCATGTGAGTAAATCTGTTTCCTGAAAAGTTGGAGTTACCGTGTTTGTTATTCACGTCTCCAGCTATGACACTTAGCAAGGGATTCTTATTTCCACTCGTTGTGGCGCACTGCATTTGAAGTGTGGCCCCGCTCGCTGTGTTGCGTAACGGTTGCGGCGCTGCGGCTCGAGCATCGGGGGGCCGTGACCTCGGCCCACGCGCATCGCGTCACAGGCCTCACTTAATCACTTCCTCCGCGCTGTTAGTACGGCGGCGGGCGCGGGCTCCGCTGCAGGCGCTGCACTTCACGCCTCCCTCTCCAGCCCACGGACCACGTGGAGCAACCCCACATCCTCCAGCCTCCAGCCTCCAGCCTCCGTATCCTGGCTCTCTGGAAGCCCCCCGGTCCAACGTGAACATAGAGCTGGGGTCTCGTTTTTGTTTTTCTGTCAGTGAATAAACAAAACAACCGTTAACCTAAAACTTGATCACGATGAATTTTAAACGTTTGTGCTATCAAGTACTTTATTATCCATTGCCCATGCTGGTTTGGTTAGAGGTTAAAAAAGTATCATTTATTTATGTTTTCAAAACTTACACGTATTTTCTACACATCAAAAATCAATCAGTCATTACGTAATGCACATTTATGAGGAATGAGGATCATACAGTAGTGTCATCGTGAATAGTACCGTTTTAATCGCAGAAAGATGTGGGACGATGTTTGAACCTGGGGGAGCAGTGGGGGGGGGGGGGGTTGGAGCTGGATGGTAGCCCCCTCCCAGGTATACAGCCATGAAATACAACCAGGGCTGGGTCTGTCCCACTCTGCAGGATGGGGTGAGGGGCGGGTGAGAGGAGGACTCACAGCTGGGGGAAGGCCACAGAAAGCCTCAAATGAGCAGAGGGGGTTTTTAATTGCCTTTTGAAATAAGAGGCCTTACCTAATTAGTCGTTAACCTTTAAATCCCAGATACAGCACGAGCGGCTTCCTGGCTGCAGTGGCTCTGAGTTGAATGCCAAATGATTTTCTGGGACATACGTCTCCTGCCTCACGCCTGCGGAATGCTCCGCGTGAAATCGTAAGCAGAGCGTCAGTATCCAGGAGAAAACAATACCGTGCTGTGTACTATCAGTCAAGTGTCTTCAAAATGTGATTCAAACATTTCAGAGCCATTTTTTTTCCATGAGGGTCGATATTTATGTATTCTTTAAGCTTTGTGTTTGTGAGGAATCCCAGCAGCCAATGGCATCGGGAGATGGTGAGAAGCAGATTGAAAGTGTTTTACATTGTGAGGATCAGGACCTGGTGTCTAAGTATGTGTGTGCAGCACAACGGCCTTATGGGGGTTTGAGGAGCGCTGTAATGACTGCCCAGAGATCCATTCAGTGCTGAAACGGTAGAATCTGGAGTAGGTACCCCAAGCCTTTTGCCTTTGAAAGACTGTCAGCATGGCTTCCGCTCTGAGGAATGAACCCTTCCATCATTCCTTTGAAAGGTTATTGGGAAATGCACACCGAGGCTTTGGGCCTCCTTTCTTTCTATATTCCCCTTACCTTGTGAAGGTAATCTTGGGACCCTTTTGTTTCATTGAATGGTATTATCCAAATATTGAACGGCGCTCTGCTCGTCTTAGTGATCACATTAACCATAAGAAAGGCTAAAAGCTTACCGTAAATTGTGCGTGTGTAATGTTTCATCAATTTCACCATTCGTCCATTCAGCCTACTTTTATAAAAAAAAAAAAAAAAAATGTTTCGGATCGTGAATGCCAGCCATCTCTTTGTTATAAGATACCTTGCTGTGTATGTGTGTGTGTGTGTGTGCGTGCGCACGCGCGCGCCCGCGCACGCATACGTCGTCTTGTTTATTTGTGTGGTGTTTAACATTCAGCGTGTGGGTGGGGTGACCAGCGTCACAAATGCTGTTACTGGGGGATTTGTCTAATTTAGCCAGCGAATGTCTGCAGACTGTGGAGATTTATGCACCAAGCTGCCACCAGATACACTGCTAAAATAGCACCTCCGTTTAATGAGCTGGTATTTTCTTGTACAGTAAATCTTTTCTTAAACTTTTCAGATACATTGGCACACAGAAAGAGAAATTATTTCAGTATTTCGGTTATGATCCATTGTGCATCCTTTTTTTTTACATTTTTAATACGTTTTTAAAAATTGTGATTAATGACTCTATAAATCCATATTTGACGGATTGTTATTGTCATCAGTTGAATCTGCGTTCATGAGTTTTGACATTCATTAGTGCAAAGGGAAATGCGATTAATATGTCGGTGTGAAATCAGAAATGATTTTTTCCCCATACAGACCGCACTGCAAATCCTGTTACGCTAAGATAATTCACTAATGCAGGGATTAGTGTCTCGGCATCACTTCAATTCATTTCAATTTTTTTTTTTTTTTTTTTTGCGCCTTCATTCAGTCACAGCAAAAATGCTTGTCCTCCATCTAGCTAGGAGATGAGGGATAAAGTTAAGTGAATTTTACTTTAATTATTTTAACCCCCCCACCCCCACCCTCCACTTCATGCCTGGAAATGCAGAGTTGGTAAATGATGTCACCATGTCTGGAGTACTCAGGGTGGGGGTGGGGGTGGGGGTGGGAGTGCGTGCACAGATTGGTGAGGTGGGTGCCCTAGTATACGCCTGCTGTTTCTATTCCAGCAGCCGCTCCACAGAGTTCAGGGCCTGGCAGAAGGTGGCTGTGGGGGGGACGGGGGTCAAAGAGTTCAGGGATGAAAATGAAGCGAGGTGGGGGGGTGAAATGAGGGGGGGGGGGGGGTCCAGCAGTGGCGGTGGCAGTGGCTAGTTTCACACCCAGCAGATGCCTACTCCACTGAACCTTCGCGACAGGTGGTGATACTAATTGGCACCGCATATACCATTACGGACTCAAAGGAACGGCCGCCGGTGGGGTGGGAAGCAGCAGTGAGGAGTCAGGGATAAGAGCAGAGGACACTGGGAGAATTCTGGAGCCCCATGTTAGGGACAAGGAAAACAAAACAATAAAAGCACAAAGGTAAAGCCCAAGGTTTTCCCCTGCTGATTTGTGCTCGGTCTGCTGTGCTCTGCCTCCCTCTCCACCATGTGTTATTGGTGATTGATACCGATCCGGTCCTCATTATTCAAACGAGCCCTCACTGGGGCGGTAATGGCCCCGTCCCCCTTCGCGGTGCGAAAATGAAGGTACCCCATTGTGCGCGGCGGTGTGAGTCACACAGCATCACCTATTACTCACTTCCTGTTCAACACTTCAGCCACTTCAGCGCTTGTTAGAGGCAAGCAGCGAGCAGAGACCGCCTCGTGAGAGGGGCCCATTTTGTCTTTGTGACACTGTTCGGAGAAAAAAAAAAAAAAAAAAAACAGCAGAGACTGACGTCAGCGCAAGAGCAGGAAATATCACATAAGACAGGGGTGGGTGATCTGGTCGGGTATCTGTTTCTGGATTACTTGCCTTGTGCTTTTGCTCTAATTTGATTTGCTCTGCTGTTTTACGTGATCTGTCTTTTCGGCTAAATTTCTTGGCTTGTTAGTGAATGAAAAATTAAACGGCTGTTATTCTGTCCTTACACGAGACATCATATACTGTACATGCAAACTGGCCCTCTAAGAGTGGAGGTACTCACTCCTGACATAAGACAGAAGCACAATAAAAGTGTATTTATTTATATATGTGAATCCAGCATTCACATGAAGGATCCAAAGATCTGCTGATGCACCAAGCTTGAAACAGGAAATGAGAATGTTGAATGTTGACATGTAAGTCATACTGTATGTGGGGAAAAAATGCATTTTTCTGAATTTTGTTTCCCTAATAATTCTGGGAAAATTGCATAAAGGGAAAGGATAAAATTATTGTGTCAGCTTGTTTGAGGAAACTTGAGCTGGAACAGCCGTTTGTGTGTGAAGGCTTTTTTAATGGCAATGGGAGAGTAAAGGCTCGCAGACCCTATAATGAGTAAAACGCATAGTCAGTCACTCACTTTTTTATTTATTTGTTTTTAAATCCAATCGGAAAATTATTGATATGACCACACCACAGAAAAATCCAACAACTGGTCGCAAACAATGATCTGAGTCACTGATGAGTTACAGTAATCCCCACCGATCATCGTTACATCTCATCTTCACAAAGTTCTGTTCTGTGAAAGTGCAATTTTGTAATCTGACATTTCCAGACGGTTTTTATTTGTGTGCATATTGCCAGCCTGGAGAGCCATGCACAAATCAATTAGAAATAGACCAAGGGCTAAAGTCACTGAAACAAACTCAGCCATATGTAATTCACTCCAAACAGAATTTACATAGCCTCATAAATTTGAGTGTTGCCTGCTTTAATGGAGACAAGATAACATTATGTCCATTACAAAGTAGAATAAAACATTGCCTTAAAAAAACACAAAACTCTATTTTTATTTGAACTGTATATACCAATTTTGAGGCAGAGTTTATTTAATTGGTTCCTAGCCCAAATCATCTTGTACATAGCTAGCTATGAGCATGGGATTGAGTGTGAGTTTAATCATAAGAGCATGTGTAAGCAGGTGCAGGTGTGATGTAAACAGAAACGTTGCACTTTTGTTGTGGAGTTCTCAGCGTTCTGCAGAGGCTCTTAAACAGCAGCGCTGCTCTCCGGGAAATTGATTCTCTCTTTTCTCTCATATTATTATTACTCTTTCCCTCCAAAGCTGCCCATGCCTGTCTTCACTGAAGTAAAGCTTCCTACTTTGATCTTGTTCGATCACTTGGGAAATAAGATGACATCCAAACATTAAACAAAGATTTGGAAATGGCTAGCTAGCCGTTGTGCTCTGAAACCTTCACATTCACAGGGTGTAATTAAGGAGGTGGACAGTGTGGGCTGTCCAAACAAAAAAAAAAAAAATTATAAAAAGGAAATATGGACAAAAAAATGTAAATCCCACTTTCTGCCCATCTGAGATTTACAAATAGATTATGACTGCAAGACTCCCAGAAAATGTAAACTATAGTGGCCTAAGACAAAACAAGCAAACCGCCAGCCATTTTACCGCAGTGCCTTTGCTTTGGATTCCAGTGGCGGATTTGTGCATGTTGCTTTCCAGCATATTTTTGTTCAGGGCATTAAGCCTGTTTGTTTGCCCAGCTAAGATGGTACAGATGCCTCTTTTCTGTTGATCCTCTGCCTCCAAATTTCGACGGTCCAAAATGCACGGCTCGCACAGAAGCCCTTAAAGTGTAAAGTATGAGCGCTGACCTACGATGAGTTTCCTATTTCCCCTCTCAGTGGACCAAGGTTAGGATATGGTCCCGGGGAAAGTTTTACCCAGTGAAATCTTGGCTCCTCATGACTGAACTGGCAGGCACTTTCTGGCAGGTAGGCATCAGCCAGAAATTCACATAGCTGAAGTTTTTTTTTTTTTTTTTTTTTTTCCAGCAAAAAAAACAAATGAAAAGGAAGATTGCTCTCGGGTATGGGTATCCAGGAATAGACAGATGTAATCCAAGCTCATGAGTTTTCACGGTTCAGCTTTTTTACTATTGGGGAGCGGGACAACGGGGGGGGGTGGACAGGGGTCATGTCACCTGGCTTGTTAGATTCACACATAGTTAGAAGTGTCAAGTTTTATTGCGTACAGGTGCTGAATAACTACAGCATGGAACACTGTGGGCGTGCAGGTTGCAGCAACAGTATTAATGAACTAATATAAAAAAAAAAAATAAAAAAAAAGCATAACAATCCTGTGTTTGTATTTTAAGGATTTGAGGGTTAGCCTCCATGGCTACTGGTTTGGGTTCTCCATAATGCATCCATCCCCTCCCTACACAGCCAGAGGTGCACTTTGTTCTTGTTCTGGAGTTCATCGATGTCCTACAGTAGCGCAGCTGTAGATACTGCGAGTGGGGTAAATCGGTGGTGAGATGGCTGCCAGCAGTGGAGAGGGTGAGGGAAGAGTAAACATATGGGGCGAAGAAGAAGTATGGAAGATTTATCTTGAAAGTCTCTTGGCACAGATGCCTAATGTTAACTGCATTACGCTAACCTAATTTCTTATTAATCTGGAGCGTCGTACGTTACATTGCTGGTTTCCTGAAAGCCAACTAGATTGAGGCATGAAGTGTTAAAGTATGGAGAAGTATGTATGAAGTATGTATAAGTTGTTCATAAATGTGACTGAATTGATTCTTTGGCTCAAAGGATCTCCTTGTTTCATTGCTGGTACCAAAACAGATTCTCCTCGTATTACAGTCACGTGCTGCAAGTGAGGGTAACAAACCGAAAAGATGCCAGAAAAATTGGAATGTAACTCGACTAATGAAATGAAAAGAATTGCGTAATGTGTACCTCCTGCTCTCCAGTTATATCTTATCTGGCTTATTAGGGTG
>JAFBMS010000292.1:132500-247866 GCA_019788955.1 Albula glossodonta
TGCTTTGATTAGGCTCCAGATTATGCAGCTTTAGAGGAAGCTGTGAACAGCTGAGCTACACAGCACAGAGTGGAGTGGGACTCACTTATCACTGAAAACTACTGGAGAGAATAGATAAGCAGAGATGTGTTTACCAACACAGCAGTATTTGCTCTGCCATCGATTCACCTGTCACACCTGTCCATTCAAAACTAGCAAACACTACATACGAAGGATGCTAACCAATTTTCCCTGTTAGACTTGAACTCACCCTGGCATGTTCCTGGAGACCTTTGTGAAGCCGTTCTACAGGATGTAACACCAGTGGGCAACAGTATAATATAAAGGTTGAGGGACCTGGTTGTGTGACTCAGAGGTGGTAGGTGTGACTGCCCTTAGGTAGTCCATTGCTGAACCCAGGTGCTTAACCTGAATTGCTTTAGTGAATATCCCCTGGTGTAGGTGGATTTCAGGTAATACATTGACAAGGTGAGCTGTCTAAGTCTCTCTGGATAAAAGTGTCGGTTCATTTTAAGTGTGATGGCGTCCAAAATGCTCGCCCAGCTCTGGGAACGCCCTAAAAAAAAGATTGTTTCTGTGCTCCTTGTTGCTCTGTGCAAGTAGAAGAGAAATATTCGCCAATCTCATTGTCTGTCATTACTGACGCAGAAATAGCACCTGTAGCAATCTTCCCCTGCTTCACGCTGGTTGAGTGTCTTGCATTCAGATGGGTATAATTAAGAATAAACTGCCTTTTCCGACATTGTAAATTTAAATGAGCCAAGATCACACATCGAGCTCCACGGGGGCAGCTCTGGTTCTCTGTGGTTATGGTCTCTAATCCACCTCTGAATCACTAAGGCAAAACCCATATTTAGACTGCCGTCCTGATCACCTGTGGTTCCCCAATCTGAGAATGCCGCTTTTCTGCGTGCCGAGCCCGTTTCCTGCGTCCTGTGGGTTACATGGCGGTCCCTCGCTGTCAGGGGCGTGGTCGTGATGGAACTGAGCGGGGTTTTGTGCTCACTTTGCCACATGAGAAACAGCTTGTGGCTTATCCTCTCCTGCCGGTGAGTAATGGTGGTGAGTGTCTTTCACGGGCCTTTGCCTCGGCCTACGGCTGCTGGTGTTCAGGCGGCCGGCCAGCCTTCAGTAGCCCAACAGGCAGCAGAGCACATGACTGTGGGGTCCGTGGATCAAACAGGGCAGATAGCGCCGTTTATCTCTCAGGGCATGACACCGGTAGTGGGGACCGGATCCGAATTAACTCCCTACCTGCACTGACCAGCCTCAGTGTCCCACCTGAGAGTGGTGCTTAGCATGTCACTGATAACCACGCCACAGATGGCTCAGACATTAGTCACATTCGCAAGAAGTTTGACTCACATTACGCACGCAGCTTCCCGGTACTGTTTGAGTCTCCCGTTGGAATTACCAGCTCCCTGTGAGACACTCCTTGACTGAGTTGATATGACTAGTTCGGAAATATTGGCTCCATCTTACAAGTGTCTGGAGTTATTGCGCCAAACTGAGCTTTCATTAGAAGCGATACAAGTCTGGCACCGGACACGACCCTGTGACTTACGATAACAATAGGTGTGACTTACTTGAAGCACGGATCTTTCGGGTTAGCGTTTGTTTGAACCACAGCTTTCACAGAGACCTTCATTCACAGAGTTGATGTGACTAAGCCTTCAGTGTAAGAGGTATTAGCCTGGCCTACCAAGGTGCCCTGGGACTTGCCTGTAATACCTCTTCAGCAAGGACTGGAGCGGAATAAGCATTGTGCTGCAATGACTTTTTTCCCTACTAATGGAGGACAGGAGGCGCAGACCGCCAGCTCGGCGTCTTGTTTTACAGGAATCCGTGATTACCCAGTTCACATCCTGACAGTGCTGTACTCTTGCATTGACTGACACCGGCTGGCAAGCCTCGCGGATCTTATTTGTGGCTTTAAATATCAATGGAGGGAATCGCAAACTGCCGCCGTGGGGGTGGGGCTTGTGTTCCGTCAGACGGTGTGGCATGATAACAACTATCGTTGCTTTGTTTTAGGTGGCAGAAATAGATTCAGTCACATAATTACAAGTCTCAGTCTCTATGAGGAACACACAGAGCCAGGGGGAGGTGTGTAGTTAACAGTAGTACAGTCCAGTACCAGAGCGATATGCTGTATACTGTAGCTATGACAGTATAACAGCAGTATGCTGTATTGCTGTTATAGTTGGCATGAAGCTCACCAAGGCCTAAATGGACCTATGTGTGCATGTTTCAAAGCCATTTATTTACCATGGTAAAATCTCATTCCGTTTCTTCCTATAAACATATTAGCAGTATTTTTTTTTTTTTTTCAGAAATGGTCCCTCCATTTAGACCTGTTGCAAGCAGCATTAATTCTGATACATCTTAGCACTGATCCTATTATTAGCTTATTTGCTTTGTCATCATTATGTCATAAATAAATAATAAAAAAAGAGTCTGTGCTGTGGTGTACATGGGCTGAGAATAAGTTTCCTCTTGTGGAGGAGCTGGAAGCTTGTGCTGACAACATCTGCAAGGGGGCTTACGATGCCCTTCAATAATTCATGCAGTCTCTCATTTGGAATGGATGGAGGGCACACATCACTCATGTCATAGAGAGAGAGGGCTAAATAAAGACCTGTCTCGACAGTGACCCCCCCCCCCCACACCAAAGTAGGGATCGGTACCTTTTTCACCGATTAAGAACACAACCCAGCTTGTCCTTCAGTCAGTGTTACCGTTTCTACCCCCTTTCTGCTGGCAAGACCGAACAGTGAGTAGCCGTGCAGCGGAATGCTGATCGCCCATCTGCAGCAGAGACCAAAGGGAAGACCGAAAACAAACGCCATTCTTCCTCACTCAAGTGCATTCTTGTGCTTGCCAGGCCGAAATTGCAGCCTTCCATACAATAAGCATTTGATTATGGAGATGCAGGTTTTTTATCTCAAGTGTTTACACTACGCGAGCTGGCAGCGCAGCTTGTAGCCAAATTGATAAATATTTTACTTTGAATTTCCAGTGTTCTCTGCAGGCTGGGCATTTTTTTAAAAGATGGCATATCATTTTTTAAAAAAAAAAACTGCAACACAGTAAATCCAAGGTACATACAACTGATGTGTAAACATACCTATATAAAAAAGGAATAGGCCCATTGACAGGAAATATAAAATAACATAAGCAGGAAAATCTAAACATACTATATTAGAAACCTGTGCTCTGAATTATTATGTGTAGTTTGAGTGAACAGTTTGATGTGATGGCTACTTTCTAGGCAGTACCGGTCGTTGTAAGAGGAAGGGGTGAAAATGGCAATGCTAAGCTAACCATTCTATGCTAGCTGCGATGCAGAAAGATTAATTTTCTTTGCAGCCATAAAGGCAAATTAACTCTTTCTCCCCCCTTTTTTTTTTTTTTGGTTAACAACAGTAACAGTGTCCAGTAAACTAACTGTGGAAGTACTGGCGCGCGAGCTAAATAAATGCTGGTAATTAGTGGGGAATCCAAGGGGGAAAAACCTTAAATGGGCTAAATCAGAGTAATCCTAATCTGTTTATGAAATTAGTAGCATTAATTTCTTTTTTTTCTTCTTTTTTTTCAAAGCTCGCAGGATTTAAATAGAATATGTAGAGCACACTTACTGTCATTAATTCAGTAAGGGGGGTGTGGAATTTTACTCAGGGGGGTCGAGGGGAAGGGATTTGCTTGTTTAAGAAAGGGGGGAGGAGGGAGAAAAATGTCATGGGGGGGCTTGTTGGAAGCACATAATCTGGTGTGGGGAGCAACCAGCGGAACATATTCAACAAATGAAGTTCAGGGCCAGGGTTGGGGTGCTGTAGCTCAGTGGGGGGTGGGGTGGTTCCTGCGTCCGTATTGCTGAGCGCGGGGGCCTGGAGGTTACGCCGGGCGCCATTTCCGCAACAAAGAGCTCAGGGAGAGCCCACTTGGAGAGAGAGAGATCCCCCTCCTCTGTTAAGCTCGCCGGCTGTATTTCTGGCCACTCAGCAGTTCCTCTAAGCCTCTTTCAGCTGTCTCTTTTAAAGCCATACCTGTTTGTTTAAGTGCGGGGGGCCCGACTTTTCTCAGTCCCTCATTGACACACTCATATTATGAACCGCTCGGCTTTTGCAGTTTCTGTGGTTTAACCCGTTTAAGCCAGGCCCGTGGATGCTCTCAAGCTACTCTGAGCTCCTTTGACTTTTATTTTTGTTTTAACTTCTTATTGGATGATTGGCTCGCTTTTTCAAAGTTTAAACGCATTAGTAAACAGTCACGGAAGCCGTGAGGTAATCAGATTCTTTGATGGTTATTTTTCTCCCTATGCAGTGAACCCTCTGTCACCTCCACCAGTTGTCGTCGCTGAACAGGGTCTCCAGAGATAAAGATATGTCGAGCTAATCGTTAGTGTTCCTTTCCCGGTTTCATTTCCCACTTCTCTGTGAGCATCCTAACCAAAACAATGCGAACTTGACTTGTTTGATTGTAGTTTTTTGTATTTTTTTTTTTTTTTTTGCTGTAAACTAGAGTGCACTTTGACAAAAATAACACCACCTACGTACTCTTCTTTCCAAAAGCAAAAAGCATATTTCCCTGCAGTGTTCTTATATAAAACTCTACTCCGCCACCACTCCCCCGGTATCCTGGAAACGGTGTCTGTTCCTAGGCTGACTCTGTGAAGAGTTGTAATTTGTAACGATTTTGCTTTGAGAAATGAGCGCCCGGAGGGGTGAGCACGATGAAGATGGGAGGAATATGCTCCTACAGAGACATGAAATGGCTTGTCCTACTAAGAAAAAAAAACTTTTTTTAATTCTTTCAGCCAAATGCATTTTCCTGCAGTGGCCAAAACACCACGCTGTTGTGTTGCCTGGGTGTGTTTTCCCCACCCTGTGAGAGCAAAATACCGGGGTAGAACCGTGTGCCTCGTGGAGCAGCTTTTGTACTGTAATTATGTATAAGTGTTTGCAGCGGGCAGGCAGTCCTTCCAGCGTGTCTCGGTGACTAATGCAATCTCTCACACCACCGGGCCATTTCTCTGAGCCTTCCATTTCGCCCCTGTTCATTAAGTTTTAAATACGCCTTGGAGGTTATTCTGTGATCTCATAAAATCTCAAGAAAGTGCTTGGTTGATTTCTAGATATTGATATGTGCAACTAAACGCTGTGTGGATTCTTCATTCAGATTAACTTTTTCCTTCCAGAAAACAGAAAATTAGAAAGCATGTAAATTTAGAATTAGATATAAAATTAATGTTGGACTAAGGTTATACAATAAACTATAAATCGCTGTACAGGAACAGCTCTATGTGTTTAAGGTTCTTACCAGGTTTTGTTTGCACGGCATGTGGTAAGAAAAAGTGTTAGATATACCTGTGTTTCATTTCCGTTCTTGTTTTTAAGGTTTACATTTTACGATAAGCAAGTCAGTCTATAGTTTACAGTATAATTTTTTAGACCATTTTTATTTACGTTATCAAAAAACAAAAAAAAAAAGATTTCAACCATGTTAACTGGGTTAATACTGGAAAGTGTGTTGTTTGGTTCAGTACACCTCTATGACCACTAGTGGAGATTAGCGACAAGTGCAAACTATGGAGATAAGCTATAGGCGGCCAAATAAGCGTGAATAGCTGAGGCCTATGGAGTCACAAAGGGCAGCGGTCTGCAGAAATGTACACGGATTTAGAATGAGTGGGTCCCCCACTGAGTGAATGACAAGCTGGCAAAACACTCGAAGCAGCTGATTGCTACGCTGGTCCAGCTAGATAGCTGTACATAAAGCCACGCTCAGAGGTGAGGTTTTTAGCGGAGGATAATGCAATTAAATGCATTGCTTCCCTGGCTGACCAGGAAATTTCATTCATTTGCGTGTAACCAATACTAAGCAAATCTTTTGGAGGGTTCCCTTTGAGACATGGTGCATGCCAAAACACACAGGCGTGCGTGAAATTATCATCAAATGTAAACATGATAAGTCCCTCTGTGCTCCTTTGCACAGCATGACCTTAATCACTGCAGTTATTTCAACACGTTTTTTTTTTTTTGATGTTTTAATTTTTCGGCCATGCATCACATCCTATCGTCTGAAAATGCTGTTGTTGCAATGTCCAAAAAGCCACATGTTAATGAAGGTACTCTGGCTGTTGAGGTATGGCTGTAGAGTATTTTGGCCGTCAAGATTAATTGTCTGTCTTCCTCTTCAAAAAGGTTCCTTGTGACTTATAAATAGTTTTTCTTGACTAGTTTATGAAGCACTACATCATTGTTCTCTGTTTTATGGAGCACTTCATCACCATTCTCTGTTTCTGTTTTATCAGTATATCTTTGAGTGGGATCAGGAGGTGTGCTTGACTGGCATTGGCCTTGTAGGGGAGGAAATATAACAGCACACAGCTCGTATGTCTCATGACGGTCCTGACTCCATTGAGTTTCTGATGTGTGAGTTTGTTGCGCTTCTCTAAATTTTGGGATCCTGTGTCCCCAGTCGCCATCTCGTGTCACGTCTCAGCGTTCGCCCAGTCTTATGGAGGTCATGTGACTTCTGTCACATGATTGGAGGCGTCTCCCTACAAGCGTCTCTACGCTGGTCAGTCATTCAACGCTGTGCATCAAAATATGAGAACACAGCTTGCACAAAAGGTATGTCCTCAGTTCCAAAAACTGGAGCAGAGAGTATCGTCAATCTTTTGCTTTAAGCAAAAAAAAAAAAAAGAGGAAGAAGAAGGAAAGATTTTTCCATGGGTCCTGTGGCAGTTTGTTTTTGTCTTGCAGCTCATTGATTCAGTGATGGAGTTTTTGGCAATGCCTTCATGCCATTAACCATTAACCCAGAGTTCTGTCTCAGGCAGAATTGTGAAAGAGCCCTCTGAAGCTTACTAATCACTGTAGACGCTGTTGGCTTCACAGCTGAGGAAAAATATTCCACTTTCAGCTGGAGTGCGATGAACGTGTCCTTCACTGACGGGTGTGACGTTTTTGTAAGATTATAAAGGTCCCAATTTATTTTCACTTTTCCGATCATTCAAACATTCATGCGTCTCGAAAACTTCCAACACCATTCAAATGATGCCCTTGAATAAGTCATGGCAGTTTTGTGAAGGCTGAGGGACAATGGTGACCTCACAAAACAGACACCAGGGACACTCTCAGTGACTGAGTGACTTCAGGACATTATATATTACAAATTGCCTTACTGAGAAGAAGATAATGATGAGCAGTGGTAAGTGTTCCACTGTCATTTCATAGCAGGTCAATTAGGCTTAAGACCCAAAGGCTTAGTGGCTGAACCTGTAGCAAACAGTTCAGAGAACGGGTTAATCCTAGCATCTAAAAGCATTGCGAGCCGTACGGTCAAGTAAGTAATTAAAAAAATACCTGATATCCTGCCCTGCCCCAACAAAATCCCTGGCTTAAGTCTGCCAAGGAGAGAGTGATCAACCCTGAGCGCGTTCCAGGTCATCTGTGAGCGTTACCTGGCCGACCTTCACAGGTGGGGCATCAACCCAATCCCACTCCAGGTGGCTGAGGAGAAAGCATGTCACTCACTGCTGAACTGGGGTCACGTTTACAAACCAAGAGGAAGCTTAGTGACTCCACAGAGTAGACCGGAGGCAGCTCGAGGCAGCTTGCTCAGCTTGAGGACTTTGCGTTTGATAAATAAAACATGGAAAATGGTGATTCAAATAGACCATCTGCAAATTCGGTGTGGGCTAATTGCAGAGGGTGTCATTCAGTGGGTGACTGTCTTGCACACTCTGGCTGGGTTACCATGGCAATGCTACGGAATCATCTGCTGGTCAGTTCTGAGGGGTGGTGTCACAGTTGGGTGGGTGGACCAATCATTGATCAGAACTGAACCACAAGACAAATTAAAATTTAAAAACTGCCCTGTATTAGAAACCCAGATTATTTACTTGATATTATTTAGCTAGTTTATTTCTGTTATATTAGTGAGAGCAGAAACTGGTGAAACATTTTGGAGGGGCAGGTAGTAGTGAGTCTAGTTCAGTGACACAGCTCATGAAATCATTTTGTGCATGTTATACGTTCTCAGATCTCTTTTTTTAGAGATTTAAGATCAAATCATTGACTAAGCCCACTGTGAACAAAAATAATTTGAACAAGTCGTCTGTTCTTTACAGTTGAATGCACAGCCCTGTTTGTTTGCAAATGTTGTTTGATTTACTCAAGCACACTTCATTTCTACTCTGGTCAGTTTTTCAATTTGCTTGTTAATGGTTTTGCTTCCTCACCCTCCACTTGACAAAGAAAATATCATAATATAATTTTTATGTAGAAAAATATTTTTCTAGATCAAAGTTGGAATGTCTTATTTGACAAATGCAGTATATTTTCAAATCTTTTTGTGTTTTATTGGAATGTATCCAACAATGTAGAACATAGTGTACAGATGTAAAGCCTTATGACTCTACAGAGGAGCTTGTTTTATTTTCTGTGGTATTGTGAGGGTATTGGGTTTTATTAATATTATAGTTCTGTTATGAAATTCTGGTATTGCGACAAGTCTGCACGGAATGTGAGTTTCTTTGGGTTACAGTTCCAGCGCTGTGTGTTCCAGTGAAGTATGGCTCGCCGCACGCGAATATCTGAATGCCTAATATGTTTGATTTCAATTCAAAGCACTGCTCATTACATTCTCGGCTTCTGGTTTGCCTAATTTCTTTGAAGCTACTGAATGTTAAGGAATTGCTGCCCTGGTCTACAGAAAGGCTGAATGTAGGGTGCCTTCTGTCTGGAGGAATTATCACTGAGGGGCTAATCATCTGTCGTCACCAAAGGTGCTCCTTTGGCTTCATTAAAAATGAGAAACTTGTGAAATGGAGTTACCTCCGGGCATTTCATTTTTCTAAGACGTGAGGTGAGAAAAGACGTTAAATTAAATTTCTAAATCTGGAGATAATTTGCCCTGTAGATTTACTACTCATTAAAAAGAATCAGATTATCAGGTGTAACCAGATTAATGTGAATAATTATGTGCGGGCGATTTTGCAAATGTGAAGTTGCCGTGTTTGTTTGAGGGGTGGGGGGGGGGTGTGAAGTCTTAAATTGGTGGGATATTTGCGCAGACCTGAGACTGGCAGAATAATGAGCCGCTAATTTGAGTACAGCGTCGGTGCCACTCTCCTTTTACTGTCTGTCAGCGAGGTGCGACGCATTTAAAACTCCGGTGTGGAATTCTCCCAGCAGCCCCTGTGCTCTCTCTCTCGCGCTCGCCTCTGAGACGCCGGCTGGCTTCTCTTCTCCTGCTTGTCCTTACTGGTGATCTGTAGCGAAAGTGAGATCCATATCGGATTAGTGTGCTCCAGGAACTGGATTTAAATGGAGGAGCTGGGAATTTTAGCACCACGTAGATGCCCACCCCACCCCACTCCCATCCCCACCACACAAGGAGCGCTGTTTGTGTATGAATTATCCTAAGCAGACATAATTATATTATAATAATAACATAATAAGTGTTGGGGTGCTCTGCTCTGTGTTTGAGCTGTTGCACTGCTTCTGCTGCTACAGTTTAGGATAACCTGGGGGGCTTTTTTTTTTTTTTGGGGGGGGGGGGGGGGGGTTTCATGAGGATGTAGCCATTGTTGTAGATCTCTGTGCCTATTTTTTTAATGCTCTTTGGAGCAATTGGCTCAGTACAGGAGTTTCTGATTGAACTCCAGTGCTGCTGAAAGTTGTCGGGTTTGCATCATTTGAAGTCATGTTGAAATATAACCCTCTCATATATTTTTTTTTGTTTTTTGTTTCTGCCGTAGGGTCGGTGTACAAGAGAAAACTGCAAATACCTTCACCCACCAGCACACTTAAAAACACAGCTGGAGATCAACGGGCGCAACAACCTCATCCAGCAGAAGACGGCGGCGGCCATGTTGGCTCAGCAGATGCAGTTCATGATCCCAGGCACTGCCATGCAGCCCATGGTGAGTATCACCCCATGCCCATTCACATAGCAAAGGCAGCCATGTTGGCTCAGCAGATGTTGGCAGATGTAGATCATGATCCCAGGCACTGCCATGGGGCCCCACCTAGCAAAGACACATCTCCAGCGACCTCAGGACACTCATTACCCACTTACTGAACGTGCAAGCTCACCCATTGGTCAGACACTCAGAGGGTACCTCACCCATTAGTCAGATTCTAAGAGGGTAGCTCACCCATTGGTCAGATACTCAGAGGGTACCTCACCCATTAGTCAGATTCTAAGAGGGTAGCTCACCCATTGGTCAGATACTCAAAGGGTACCTCACCCATTGGTCAGATTCTAAGAGGGTAGCTCATCCATTGGTCAGATACTCAGAGAGTAGCTCATCCATTGGTCAGATTCTAAGACGGTAGCTCACTGAACAGTGTTCCATTTTACACATTCCTCCCCTTGTCCTTTGACTACGCCTCTGTGCTGTATAGTCTCATGTTAGGGTCGCAGGTTCAGATTGCCGCCATTTTGTCTGTGGGGCCACTGTTACTGATCTGGTGCGATTGGTTAGACGGTACGGGTCATCTCCCAAAACTAGGTGTGTAAGCCAGGCACGCTTGGCTAATTCCCCTCCCTCCCTGTAGCCGCTTCCCTTCCATGTCTAGCCTCCTGGCCCTCACCTGGGGGAAAAAGAGGCCACCCAAACCTGCCAAAAAACGAATCACGCCCCTGTTGGATCTCCCCTGACACCATGCAGGTGTCCTGTATTACCTGCACACACGTTTGAAAAGACGAGAACAGAGAGTAGAGAAAGGGAGAGGAAAGAGAGAGAGAGGCTGAGAAATAAAAATAGAGGGAGACCGACAGACACAGAGAGAGAGAGAAACAGAAGGATGGAAGAGAGAGAAAAGGGTGAGCAACAACACATTCCTTTTTACATGTGAAGCTAAATCTGATCCCGCGTTGTAGATCAGGCCCAGGGACTGCAGGCGCCTCTTGGAGCCCCACGATTGGCTGCCCTGAACTGGGCTGGGCGGGGCCCGAGCCGCCACCCCAACGCCCCCCACCCCCTACCCGTGTGCTATAGCTGCAGCCGCCTCAGGGCCTGGATCAAGGTTGAGTCGGCCAGAAAGAGAGAGAGACTCAGAAATGTAATATAGGAGATGAGTGGGTCCGTCAGGGGGTCCCACGTACCCTCCTGAATATTAACCAGTTTCTGTTTTATTACCCAACCGCCAAAGAAGCGCTGACTCCAGGAAGCCAGGCACAATCAAAGCCCCACATACACACACACACACACAGGCATGTTCACACACACACACCCACACACACACACACAAAAACAGACCGCTGGTGTTATGCTGTCAACTGAGAGGGAATATTTTATTAGAGGCAGACTGCGCCTGGCTTCAATATAACACTGTACTGTGCACGGCTGTGGAAGGGTTCAAAAAGGCAGCTAGCAGTTTAAATTTATATTGTAAAAGAACATAGTTATTGCAAACACAGAACTCAAATATCTAATCATGCATGTGCTTCCAGCTACCCTGAACGGGGTACTTACCATTGGCGTTTAGTCAGGAAACAGAATGAATAATGCAAAGACCAATAATAAAAAGTTTTAAGACCTTGAAAAGTATCGGAGAGCACATTTGTTTTGAAGCCTGGGAAGTGACGTGAAAATGATCGTTAATGGTAATACACATTAAAAAAAAATATCTAATCATAAATCAAAGCAGAAGAAAAAACCAGCCTCATTCTTGTTAATTTGTTGAGCCTGGATTGTTGTGGGGTTCCAGACCATGTGCAGTCCTGACGTTATGCCTGTCTAGGATGTAATTCTGGGATGTAGCCTGACTGACGTAGGTTTGGGTCTCGCTCCTCCATCACAAATCCAACAGACTGGGTGTAAATCCAGCCCAGACAAATAACGACACCTGTGGCACAACTAATAATAGTGTTTCTGGCATAAAATCTGAAATCCCTTCAAAAAATTGACCGCAAGAGAGCTACAGCACAGAACCCGGTGAGACAGTTTGCTCAGTAAGTAAGGCACTGAACTATCCACCAAACTACCGCGTCACACAAAACTTGCCATAACTTCATTACATTTAGGGCACAACACAGGGCAAGTTAGCCAGTTCAGAAGCAGGTTTGGTGAAGGGGTTTTCTCAAGGGTACAAAGGCGGGCAGTGCACTGACTGGATATTGAACCTCTTGAGTTACAAGACCAGTTCCACTAACCACTATATTACACTGCCCCTCACATTTCTGAATGGGTAGAATGTTGAAATATGAGCTTTGCAAGTCAAGTGCCTCAAGATAAGAGTATCTTCTAAATGCCTGAAACTGTAAAATGTGTTTAAATGGGGCTAATAACTTGGCTGTTAGCACTGTGAGATTACCGCATGCTAACATTTCCTTCTTAGTCTCTGCCACGTTCTGTACGTTGTGATGACTGACAGGTTGTGTAAGCTTTGGTTTATCTGACAATGACGATCGTAGGTGAGCCATGTCCCATTTCATGCTAGCATCTATCAGAGTCCGTGACAGTCCAAAAGAAGCTTATTCACCATGATTTGACACCATTGAGGAACATGGCTGCCACCATATTGAATTATGGAGTGCTAGTGCCATTTAATGTAATTTTATTGTCTCAGAGTTTCCTTTTATTTTTATTTCAACTGATCAGTTTTTAAATGTTTTATTTTGTAAACTGAATGTATGTGTAGCTTTTTTGTTCTTTCTACAGTATGCATGTGTTTATTTCACACTGCCTCGTACACAATTTGTGTTTGAATGCAACGCATTTAAATGCAAGCAGAGGTAACCAGATTGAAATTAACTGAATTGATGACTTATAGATTTTCTTGTTTCCTCTCCACAGCCCACATTTCCTGTCACTCAAGGCCTGGGGACGAACCCTGGAATTAGCTATGCTCCTTATCTCACCCCAATCACCCACGGCATGGGCCTGGTTCCCACAGAGATGCTCCCCAGCGCCCCGGTCATCGTTCCTGGAAGCCCCCCGGTCTCGGTGCAGGGCTCCTCCTCCACGCAGAAGCTACTGCGGACCGACAAGCTGGAGGTGACCAATCACAGTTCAGCATTTACGGCACCTCTGCACTGCTAAGCTGGAGCCGACCAATCGCAATCCACCATTTACTGTCCCTCAGTGTAGCCAAGATGGAGGTGAACAAAAACATTTCAGCATTTATCGTACCTCCACAAGGTCAGGAGGTGACAATTCACATTTGACCTACTTATGACACTTCCAAATTACACACAGTTGGCCCCTTTAACATCTAATTTCTGTCATAGTTGAGTCTCATATTCTTCCAGAAATTGCTGATATAGAGCTTTATTTCATAGCAGTTTGATGAGAAAGCGGCATCAGTTTTTCACTTCTTGGAAGGTTTGGTTCGATACATGGAGGCCGTGTAACCGAGGAACAAATGGAATCTCTGTAGCATCGGATGGTAATTTCAGAAAGTGCTGAGGAAGGAACTGCATGATGTGTGGAGTGCCAATTTCCTGTTGTTTGGAGTCTTGCTTTCTGTTTCAAGCTTTTTTTCTTGAAGTCGGATGGACATCACAGGGATTTGAAAGCAGCGTATAGTACAAAAGCAGACAGTTGAAGTCAGATGTTATTTGAGGTTACTGCAAATAAAGTCAGTCTCGACTCAGTGTTCATCTGTCATGACTGGCATGTTTTATTCTTTTTTTGTGTGCCTGTTTGCATGTGTGTCTGTCTGTCTCTGTGTATGTGTGTGTGTGTCTGTATGTGTCTGTTTGTGCATGTGTGTTTGTGCGTACACACATGGGCACACGTGTGTGTTTGTACGTGTGTGTGTGCGCTCGCATGCGTGTGTCAGGTGTGTCGGGAGTTCCAGCGGGGTAACTGCGCTCGGGGCGAGACGGACTGCCGCTTCGCACACCCCAGCGACAGCCCCATGATCGACACGAGCGACAACACGGTGACGGTGTGCATGGACTACATCAAGAGCCGCTGCTCACGGGAGAAGTGCAAGTACTTCCATCCCCCCGCCCACCTGCAGGCCAAAATCAAAGCCGCACAGCACCAGGCCAATCAGACGGCCGTGGCTGCCCAGGCAGCCGCCGCAGCCATGGTAAGCCCCGCCCACACGCCGCTGAGACCCCGCCCCTTCCCCGCACACCACCTACACCCTTCCAGCTCGCACACTGTGACTCTACACCTTCCCTAATCACTCTGTGCATGCACCCTACACCCCTTCTACACCCCTTCGTCCACCTCTGCCCTGCTCACACCTTGAGACAATACACCTAGCTCCCTACACCCACGCTACACCCCTTCTACACTGCTGTAGTTCACACACCGTCACTCTAAGCCTCTTTACACCCTTCCTACACTGTCGGGGACTTGAGTCTGACACCACTGCTTCAAACCCTGGAACAGTCCCCTCCCCCCCCCCACACCTGAGCCACCTGCATACCTGGTATAAAGCTGTCTCTCGGTCCACCTGAGGTGCCTCACAGCCAGTGAGCAGAACCACCGTTACATATGACCCTTTGCACTAAGGAGAGCAAAAACCTCACCGGGAAATTCATTTGCAGAATTGCTCATTTTTGGTGGATAGTGTGTGAGCAACTTTATACCAGTTATTGTACACATTTTACAAAGCCTGTTGGTTAATTAATGAGAAACCAGGCTGGATTTTCATGATTAAATGTTTATTATATTAATATGTGTAAACAGTATGAAGTGTACTTATTTTTATTCAGAATAATGCAGATTAATTCATGTTCAGTTAGCAGCGAGAGGTCATGCACACATTCCTGCCTGCTTAATTGTTTGATTCAAAATTAAATTTTACTTATAATGTCTCACCGTTTAGTGCATACAATGTGGAGCGCTGTTTTATTACTAATTAATAACGCGAGTCGTGCATTCCAAATGTGTGGCTTGAGGCCGCATTTGGCATCTGTATGTTGCATATGTCGCACTGCTGCTGTGTTTTATAAAATCCCATCAAAAAACACAGTGAGCATGTACAATTTGCTATCATTTTTTTTTAAATACAATGAATTAGTTTTTCTGTAAATGAAGAAAACATAGTTGTCATACTAGCCTGGTGCAGTATATTCCCCTAAAGTCATTATTGTGTGTATTGTTTATTTAAATAATCTATTTGTAAAAGAATCAGAAATCGTCCCCTTCAAATTTTGTTTATGGTTTGGTGCAAATAAGGACAAAATTTGCTCATGGAATCAGTGGAATCATTTCTGGCTCATTCATTTGCGATGACATCATCTTTGGGAGGGTCATACAATGACTTTGTCCCTCTCCAAAAGGCCGATCAGTTTGTCTGCTTCTGCAGTCGCTCCGCAGTGCCTGTTTTCCTCCATGACTCTCATCAGCTGTTTAATGGCCAGCATGGGTTTCCTCAGTGAGTTCATGCAGTCCAGATTCCAGGATGTCCATGTATTCATCCAGCACCAGACTCCCCATCCGCCTGCTCCATTGCTGCTTGCTCCTATCCCATGATCCTCCACTGCAGTGTGCTGGCAATGAGGGGACTTTTAAAAGAAACACTTTTCTTTCTTTCAGTCGACATACGTTTATGTAGTAGCAGTCCACTAGAGGTGTGATGTTTTTTTTTTTTCCTGATTAATTAGGAACTGATTAGCAAACGTCCGTAAAACTGTCTCAGACCATAAATGTCTGAGTTAGAGGACCCGGGCACGTCATAAGCACACAAATCAAGAGCGGAACAGAATGTTGAGCATTAAAGCCAATCACAAGAAGTCCCCCGCCCACATTTAGGGTCCGCAAATCATTATTTCCCGTATAATTGGGGGGGGGGAGAGAGAAAAAAAATCACATCATCGTAAGTTACTTCCTAAACTTTCCATGAACCGATAAAACTTCTTCACTAGTTAAGAGAGGACCAAATGTCATTAAATCTTCCCCCATGGGTGCAGTGTCCTCTCACTGTTTGCAAGTGAGGTCTGTCAACTATAAAGGCCAGAGCTCTGTTATAATCCGTATTCTCGTTGGAATGCCCTGCACAGTTATGTAATATTTTATATTTACTGTAATTTTAAACTCAGCACAGTTTTTACAGGTACCACATATAAACTTTCCATTTTATGAGTTGGAGGTTTGTTTTCCTCCAGGCAAATATTTTGAATGTATGTTTTTCCTGTGTGGAAAGGCGGTTTAAGGCCTCCCATATATGCTCTTGAGATCGATATTTGGCTCATTCACCCTTTTGAATCATGCATCAAGACTTCTTTCAGAAGCCCGAAGGGAAGTCCTCCATAAAATCAATCAGAACACACTCCTTGCAAACAGATTCATTCTCATGGTTTTTTAATCCTACATTCAGACCAACATCCCAAAACAGTTCGGCGATCGCTTATTTGTGTAAAAAAAAAAAAAAAAAAAAAAAAAAAAGAATAGTTGTTGTGGTCTTGCTCCTTGCTGTCGGCACTGATATAAATCTGCATTCTTTGGGGTGTCAGGCAGGTTTATAGTTGCTGTACCGTTGCACTTTTGTCGTTATATTTTGTTTCTTTTTGCTGCTTTTGTCATCTTTTTTCCACCACTGCAACCTGTCGCCTGCTGTGTTTGCCTCTTCCATCTCATGTGACGCACCGACGCCCCCCCCCCCCCCACCCAACACCCCCCCTCCCCCACCCCCTTAAAAAAAAAAAAAAAAAAAAAATCAAACTTTACCTCCTTTTGTATTTATTTTGATGAATGTGTAGTTTTCCATTTGACATAAAACAAATTCATAAATTAATTTATAGTAATTAGCAATAATAGTAATCCGTTGTATTTATATAGCATATTTCGTATCAGGAACTTCAAATTCCTATTTCCATGCGAAAGATGGAGAGGGGGGTTGGAGACTCACCCAAAAAATCTGCAGTTTGTAGCACTCAACTGGGCCTTGCATGGCAGCCATTTTGTGCCAAAGTGCTCACCAGACTTGAGCCAAGGTGAAGAGTTAACCTGGGGGTTGGTTTAGACTGCCAGACCGAGAGGACCAAATCATGGGTTTATCAGATTATTCCCGTCAAATTTTTATGAAACTATTTATTTAGATTTACTATTTCCGAAGCACATGAGATTCCCTTTGTTCAGTTGTAGATGTTTAATTTTAATAGATTTCATATCAATAAAAATAGAATCTGCTGTACTTTTTATAGTGTACATTATATGTACAGGGCTACCATTTTTATGTATTAGAAACAAATGGTTTGCGTCTGCTTGCCATGACCATTATACGGTTTGAAAAACAATAGGACAAACTGGTCAGTAAGTTATTCAGTATTCAGAAGATTATATTCGTGGTTCAGCAAACCAGTACATGCTGTCAAACTTGTTCCTTCATACGTTTCCGTTTCACTCATAAGAAACGGATGAACTCAAAATAATCAGTCAGATTTAAAAATAAACAGAGCTCCACATTCTGTTCTCACTGTTATTAGCAGTTGAGTTTGAGTTATCTGTTTGTTGCAATGTTATTTAGTGACAATGTATAGCTTTTAAATCAATTTGTGCACAAAAAAAATATAATAATTGATGTGACCACCCCATGACATGAGATGGCAAGGCAGTGGAAGGTGTTTCTTGTGAAAGATGTCACCTCTTATTGAAGGCAGAATTAAAAAACAAAAAAAGGCTGCAGATTTGTTTTATTCCTCTTAGCTTTCTGCAGGTGTTAGAACCTGAGTCAAATTTTAAATGAAAATGAAGAACATGAACTTCAAATTTAATTGCCTTTTTTGGGCAAAAGGAAAAATAGAATAACATGATAACGGGAATATGGAATTTGTTCCGTTTTCCAAAAAGTGTTGACGCAGCGCGATGGCGTAAAATCCGCCTGGCACAATGGCTGAATTGCAGTGCTGCGCAGGTGAAATTGGACCCTGGCGGAGGAATAACTTAAAGGACGATGCATGCTAAGGAGGACCAGAATAGGCCTCCACGTATATGCCTGCTTTAAATCACTTTAATGATTAGCACTGCTCAGGGTGACGGTGTCAAAATTGTTGAAGGAACCGATCTGAACCCAGCTGCCTGTTGTCTCGACCTGCTTACAGCACAGCATTGGCAGCAGATCGAATCATTTCAACATGGCTGGGCTCATTTTTTTAATGCCCTCCTCACAGTTCACGTGGCATCTTTCAGTGGAAACGCACCTAAGCCGCCTTACAGTCACTCATAGGGTCTGATTTTACAACACAACAGCCGTTTAAGGGTTTACCCTTGTTTTTATACTAGCAGGGGTTTGTTTTTACATGGTGAAGTCCTGTTTTAGTCCAAGGGGGAAGTTTAAATGTGCTGTTGTTTATCTGTGTATACAGTGTTTGTAGTGATTATGGTATTGATATTTAATATTTAATATAATAATTTCTGATAACCTACTAATAATTTAATAGGCTATTTGATTTTTAGTATGTCTTATCTTGTAGAACAGTAAAAAATTCATATGTAACTAATAACTGCAATCCCAGTGCACTGTTTACTGTACAATATGAACCTTTGTACTTCTTATGCTTTTAACTAAAGGTATAATAGATGCTTTTTGCTTTCGTACTAATTCAGAACTTAGCAGTATTCCTTTGAAACAGTTCTTTTTGTTTATGTGCATGCCTGTTGTTTTGTATGTGGTATACTGCATTCAGATTATTTTGTTTTTTTTTTTCCTTCTCACCTACCCACAATGCAATGCTGTCCCCCATGATGCACCTCTGCTTGCTGTTACCTGTATGTTAATACGCTTGAATCCCATTGGCCCACTGCCATCATGTGCTCGCTGCCTGCTATTTAAAGACTCAGTCGACTGCCAAAGCAATGAAGCGACCCCTCGAGGCAACTGTAGATCTGGTACTTTGACCTTTCACCTTTTGCTTTGCATGTAGCTTTTTTTAATGTACTGTAGCAACTCACTGAATTTAATTTGGCTTTTTATTTTCCGAGCCAGTTAAAACCCATCAAGTATTTGTGTATCAGATCATTTGCCATCAAGTTATTGTACATTTTTTAACCCCTCGAAAGATGTTTCAAATAGAATTCTTTGTATTGCTTTATTAAAAAGTAAAAGTATAGATGATACTTTTATCATACCACTAGTCCCAGACATTTACAATTCATAATTTTACCATGTTTTAGTAAAGTTTAGTAAAGTTAAAAGTTTTACCATATTTTTGTAACTTAATCTATGATGAGTAAAATATTTCGACAAGTATTGTATTTTATATCATTGTACAATTTTTCATAGTCCATTGTTTGAGCATACACTATAGTATTGCAGAATATCCATAGCTAATATACCTGTGCATAGCTCAGAACGTACAGCAGTGTTAAGCTCTGTGTGTTAAGCCTAGTGTTGCTCTGTGGTACTAAACCTACTCTTCCACCCTGTCTTGTAGGCGTTCCCCCACGGGGTCCTGCAGCCCCTTCCAAAGAGACCAGCACTTGAAAAAAGCAATGGGGCCAGCACACTCTTCAACCCCAGTGTTTTGCACTACCAGCAGGCCCTAGCCAACGCACAGCTGCAGCAGCCCGCTGCCTTCTTTCCCACAGGTACGTTCCGACCCCCGCCCTGCCCCTCCCCGCCCCGCCCGGCCCGGCCCCCCCATCCTTCCCCTCACTGTGCCTCCAACCAACCCCTGGTCAGCCATATGACCTTTAACCTTTGACCCCTCCAGTGCCCTTTGCCCCTCATTCCACTGAGCAGTGTGCGCCCTCAGCCTGGTCACCCCTCACTCACATTGTCATCCAGGGCTGTGATTTTACTCTCCTGAATAATCCAGTAATACTGATTTTCATACCCCAACATTCTCAACCACATTCTGAAGACTTTGCTATGTTAGAAGGACACACATCCAAGAGGATCTTGTCATTGTTGACAGCTAGCTGGACTTGAACGTTCAGGACGGCCTATGTACTAGTGCCCTCCCTGGTCCCTCATCCATGGTCCAAAAAAAATCAGTATTTCTTGATTAATCAGGAAAAGTGTATTCCCTGATTGTGTGTAGATAGCATATGTTTTGTTTTATGTTTCCCTGGGGTTAGCATGTGGAGTTAAAGACCTGCAGTATGTCACTGGTCACTTTGCCTCTGAAGGCAGAGCGGTTAGTTATGACTGTGGAAAGGAATGTTAAAGGGGGAGATTAACCCTCTTGTGGACGAAATTTGAGAAAAGTTTTCTTTTTTATTACTAATATTATAAATATTACATTTACCATAATTTACAATAATTTTACAAGTAAAAAATTGTAAAAAGTTTATGACCTAAAATTCTTTTTTCATTGTCTTCTTGTTTTCTGGAAGTTAAATTAATCGAATTTTATTTTTATTTAAATGTAAATATTAATGAAAGCATCACTGGCTGTTGACTTGGCTATAATGCGTTTGTCGCATGCTTAGCGATCAGACCTCCTTCTTAAGGGGGTTGTAGGAAATTTGGCTTAGGTCAAATTAGTTGGAGACATTCAGGGTGAGAAAAAAAGAAGACTTTTCTGTATGTAATGTAATGAGTACACCGTGCACAAAAGGAGTAAATGGATATGTACTGGAGCAGAATCAGGGATGTAAAATATGTTTTTGTTGGATGTAAATATAACCAAAATGCTGACTGCAGGTGAGCATGTGCTGGACTTTCATGAATATTGTTCAGGCACTTAATGATTTCTCCAAATTTGATCAGGAGGCCAGATTAAATAAAAATCCACAATCATCTCCAGCTCTCCAGGTTTCCCCTCTTATAGCGAAGCTAATGTACTGTGTTGTGCTTATGACGTGTGTGCGGTGAATGTCGATATTTTGAGGAGAAACTGGTTTGGTACACAAGAGAGAACTTTATTGCATTTAGGAGATGCGATATTGATAAGCTTGATTTTTCCTCTGTGCTAAATATACAGCACCCAGATTAGCATGCTGTGTTCTGTGTCTGTTAGTGTAATAGTTGAATACCCCTGAGCCTCTCTTTGAGTGTGTAACTCTGGCTCCCTTCTTTGTTACACAGACATAAATGTGCTACATTACTCTCCCAATTAGACACTTCCTGTAAATATGGAGTCCATGTGCCCGCCCCAGTGATGTCATCTCCTGTAACTCCCCCCCTGCCTTCAGCTCTGTTAGCAGCTCTGTTAGCCTCGCTACTGTGTAACCAATGCTAATCCAGCTCCCCTGTTGCTGCTGGACAGTGGGCACGCCGCTATGTTGCATGTTTCTCAAATTCAGGGTTAAAGATTCGGTTAGCTCTTTCCTGTAAAGTACTGCCTGTGTTGAATGTGGGACATTTGTAGTCTTCAGGACTTTCCCTTCCCCCCCCCCCCATTCCTCAGTTAAATTCCTAGGTAATTGGTTTCTGTCAGTAGTTGTATCCACCCAGCCCAAAAAAAAAATGCTTCTAAGACATACAATAAAGACTACAAATGGACCATTCCATAGCAATGATTAATGTTTGTGAATCCGTAAAGGCATGCTGATAACTATCTCCAGCTAACCTGTTTCTTCCCCTTTATTAACCTCTATCTCCGCTCTTCACCGCATGGTCTCCCAGGGTCAGTGCTATGCATGACTCCTGCAACCAGTATTGGTACGTTCCCCCCTACACTCTGACATCACTCAAAACGGGACACCGCTGTGACACAAGCGCTCTTACGGTTGACTTAAAAAAAAAAAAAAAAAAAAAAAAAAAAAAAAACCTAACTCATGCTTAATTTAAAGTATCAGGTCCAAATGGCTTTGCATATTGGAAGGCACCATGTGGAAAAAAAAAAATAATGATAATTATAATTAACTCAACTGTAAGAGTACGTGTGAACTTTTTGTATTGGTCAAATTCAGCTTGTTTTCTCTTGATTTTTTTTTTTTGTTTCCATTTTTCTTATTGTCCCTGGCAAGTCCAGATCCATTACAGTTCTAATTGCTCCCAAATACATTTTTTACACTTATAAAACATATTGTTTTTATGCCAGTGGCTGTCTTTCTGAAGTCAGAATCATGCTTTAGCTTTACCTTTAAAACACCAGGCCGCAGTGCCAGCCTGATGCCTTGCTCAGTATTGGATAATCTTGCCTTTTGTTTTGCACAGTGGATCAGGAAATTTGATCAGTTTCCCAGAGGTATACTTAAGCATCCTGTGATAATGTAGTGTAAGAAAAGTAAAACAAAATGCCATCCTTGAAGCATGATTTACTGTATTCACTCTGTTCATATTTGGCCGATTCTCTTTTCTATATTAAGCTGAGTACTTTTGTTGCATTCGGCACCAACTGTCTCTGGGAATCACTGATCATGAGGATAAATTTCCTTAATTTGTGATTGTAATCTGCTTTCTTCCTCTTTGTTATTTTCCCTCCCTCGCTTCCCTTGCTTTGCATTGTGATTGCATGCCATCTACTGGTATAACCTAACGATGGCTTGCTGGCTCAATATAATATTCACCATGCCACCACCAAAAAAAAAAAAAAAACACCTGTTGCCATGGATACCATAATGCTCCACCTACCTGTTCATTGCTTCCATGGTTCCCTTCCTGAAAAAAGTACCCATGATGTACAGTGCCCCGCCTGCTACTGTCTCTGCAGCAACAACTCCTACCACAAGCGTTCCCTACGCAGCAACAGCGCCAGCCAATCAGGTTTGCTCCTTTTAAAGCTTTCTTTCATTCGTCCCTGAGCTCTAAATAAGTACTTGCCACCAAACATGAAAATAAAAGTCATTGTTTTCCCTTATTATTTATAACTACTGTTGTTAATGTATTTAGCCCATTGTCAGACCTTGCTCTTATTGATTTACACTGATTATGGTGCATAATATAGATAATATAATATAATAATATAATAATAGAGTATAGTGTAATGGTATATCTAACCCCCCCCCCCCCTTTTTTTGGACAAACCAAAGAAAAGCACTTATTTAGAGTTCTCACATTTGCAAATAGTAGTTGTGTTGTGTTGCATTATTTCCTCATTTGTTTTGCATGTTTTTTGTTTTTTTTGTTTTTTTTTTTATTTTTTTTAAATGTCAAATGTCCTTTTTCATCTGCATTAAGAAAATGTCTGTACAGTTGAGGGCTGGAGGGTGGGTGGGGGAAACAGCTCTAAACGCACAAAAGAGAGGTCTCACATTCCTGTCTCATGAGTGTGGGAAATAAGCCCTGAGCGGCGTTTTTCTCCTGGAGGAGCGATTAACACGGAGCCGGTGAGCTCAGCTATTATTTCTGTGGGAGGCAGGAAGGTCACTTCCTCCAGGAGGGAGCTAAAAATGGCATGTGATCTTCAAGAAAGGCACAAACTTCCTGTTTCTGCCAGGCCAGAGTGAACAAAAGGGCTATCATTAGCCACATAGCATCAGCACATGGGGAAGGGGAGGGAGGCGTATCCGTCCATCGGAAATGAGGATTTTCGGCGGGCTGTGAAATGATGCTTCGTCAAGACATGCTAAAACTATGCTGTAGAAGTACTGTCACCGATCGCCGGATCCATTTACAACTTCAGCATCCACACTCATTTTTGGAAGTTTGTTTGGTTTCTGTTCAATGTTAAAATCAAGGTCATGTTTGTTTTTTTCTTAAATATTTCATTTTTCTTCAGAACTTTCATTCATTTCTCCACTAATTCCTCACAACTGGTCTCAAATTGGGATAGACAAGGACAGGCTGCAGTCGTAGAGTGTGTTAAAACAGAATGACCCAATGGCCGGGCCAAGGAGGTGCACCCAAAGACACCCTGTGACCAATCAAAGCACCTCTGCGTTTTACTTCATCCCTTGACTTTCAGGCATGATTTACGTCGGGGAGAAGTGGCGACATGGTGATGCAGACTTTGCGAGACTTCCATTTGTCATTTTCATTCACTTTCGCAGTTATGCTACTGTGGAGATGTTTCGCTAGGGGCTTTCAAAAGCTTCGACGTCTGACATGAAGAGTGAATTCTTCTAGCCAAATTTTACCACTTGACATGAGATCCGCAGCCTTATTTGGAGTTTTCTTTCGTTCTGAGCACTTTCTGTAGCATAATAATCGGTATATGTGAGCTTGTATGTTATCTGGTGTGCTTCCCCGTTAAGAGTGCAACGTGTATATAGAGCTCAATATAAAGCTGATAGGTGATACATAAATGGTGCGCTAACCGCAGTGCCACACTTGGAAATTATGTCTAACATGGTGAAGTGAACAATGTTTACGCAAATAAGAGGTACATGCCTTCTCATTACATTACTGCTTTGATTCTTTTTGTATTCGGAACACGTAACTGCATATTTGTCAGCTTTTTTTTTTTCTTTTTCTTTTTTTTGTAGCTCATAATGTCTCTTTGTGCAAATCCCTGCATTAAAGCAGCATCACCCACTAGTCAGTGTATGTCACGTCCATCGGCCACACTTAGCTGTGCATGGCCTGGGCCAGCTCAATATCCTTAATATTCCTCATTTCATTAGTCCTTTTCACACCTTTACCTGATCCCCCAAAATATTCCTACACCCACCGATGAACTCTCCCTACCTCACGCATTCTGGGGACTGTCTGAATAATATCGGTTATGCTTGGAGGGGAATGGAAATTGGTTCATTGCCATGTCCTGTCTGCTATTACCGATGATATTAAAGTAACTTAAAAGCTGTGTATTTTCCCCCTGCCTGCAGTGGCTCCTCTTGCATACGAAACAGCCGAAGTCAGACGATGACCTCTGATTTTTATTTGTAATGTGTGGCGAGCATCGCTTTCGCCTGCCTCAGCGCCTGGTCTGTCACCTCTCTGCGCCCACAGGGAATCTCAGACAGGCTCGGCTTAGCTGCGTAGCCTCGGATGACCGAACCTGGAGTGGTCACTAAGACCCTCTCGTCTCACCGTCTGAGGCCAGCACTGACGGCTGCAAGTGCCACATCGCGGACGCGCCGCTCAGATTCCCAGAGGACCGTTTGCAGACGTGTGGGGCTGTTTCACTAGCTCTTCCTCCCGCTATTCCACCACATCCTCGTGTGTCGCAGTTTATGATTAAACCGCCACCGTCTCCTTTCACCTGGCCTCTCTGTGTTGATGTAATCGGTGAGAAAATGTTTTGTCGTGCTCCAAAACGGCTTTCGCCAGGCTTATACAGTGTGTTATAAGCATTGCACAGAGAGGGCTACACCTAGCCACACCTGAGATAAGCAGGTAAAGCAGGTATGTTAATTAGATGGCCGTACGTTTGTTATATGGTTTAGTAGCTGACACTAGACAGGTCAAGCCTGACCCTTGATCACAACATCCTTGAACTCTGGGCCTATTTTTGTATTATATAAATATATTATTTAAGTAAATTACATAAAAAACATTTTTCTTGTCGGGGGCATATGAGTGTCACCACAAAATGTAGCTTTTGCTCCTTGTAATAGTGCAGAGGAGTGAGTGTGTGGCCCATTTTATGCTGTAAATGGATTGTGACTGCCCCCTGTTGGTCAATGCAGGGTAAGTCAGCCAGTTCAGCTAGAATCGGATTGCATCCATATTGAGTCTGCACAAGTTTCTGGACTTCGCTAAGTGACTAGCCTCTGTGATCGTGAGATTCCTTCTGCTCTGGCTGCCAACAGCTACTCCATGTCTAATGATATCTTTATTATGTTTCGCACGTTGAGCCAGTTTGAATGGGCTTGGAATGTGATGGTGGGTAAAAAAAGCAGCTAAACGTTTGTGAATGTCCTTATATTGTAGTAAACACAGCTCTGTAAGGATAAAATCATTCTGTGTGACTTTATGTCACAGCGAGCTTGTTTAAAGGGTTCGGTTTCTCAGTGTAAAATAAATGTAGTATTCATCTCATTGAAAATTCATGTTATTCAACACTTTTGCCAATGGCTTTCAAACATTGACAAAGGCAAGCCATTCCCAAAGTCAACAGATTTATTTTCTCTCTTCAGGCATAATGCACTTATTTCAGATTTTCACAAGCTACCTTCCTTTCCCTTTCTAACTTAAATGGGCATTTTGCTTTTGTGCTTTAAGCTTTATAGGTTTCTTACCTCTGCTGTGTATTCATGAAGGAGGTAGAATCAGTTTCTTTTCACCCTGTCTTCCAAACAAACTGAATCTTGTGCCGTTGTATTTTAGCATCATTCTGAAGACACAACAGGAGGGCAAGGAAACTGTAGAGCTTAATATATCACCAATGTAAAATACCCTTTTAACACTACCTTTAGTGCGGTTCTCTCTGTGTTTTTATGTTATTGAATGTTGGACACTGGATTATGAAAGATCATTACTGTCCTTGTAAAAATTATATTTAAATAAACAGGGATTTCCTTGTTTGGCGGATGGAATTGTAATTTCAACTCATCTACCCTGTGGTCACATCTGCCGGCAGACATTGTGTTAGCGTCCTGCAGCGGAGGTGATTGAGAATTAACGCTTGGTGGACTTCCTCGGCATCTGGGAGTCTAGCTGTCATTTGGCCATATGCTGGCGATGTTGAGACTCAGCTTTTTTATTGTCTGTTTGTTTTGGAGAAAAATAAGATGAAGAAAACAATTTGGTATTTAAAACGGAAACTGCTTATGTCTGAGAGGTCAGATTACACAGCAGGCACCCTGTTAGATCTCAGGACTAACAAAGCATATGAAGTCTGTGTCAATTATGATATAAACCATACAGAAATTATGTATGAAATGATCTGAGATATATTTAATTACGGCATGAGCCGAATGAGGGCTGTACTGGTTTGTAACAAATATTTTCACACCAGAGGCATAACAACGCTACACATGCTCACATCAGTGTTACTCTGTGAGTTGTATGCATTCTTCTCTCTCTCTCTCTCTCTCTCTCTCTCTCTCTCTCTCTCTCTCACACACACACCTAGACGTGGGTAAGGGGACTGCTTTGGTGTTCACCACAAGGAAGACTGTTTGTAATTCCTTTTTTTTTTTTTTTTTTTTTAGTGCCACAGGGTATGAATTTATACCCGGTGATATTAGTTTCATGTAGCGTGTGGTTGTGCAGCTAATCGATACACAGATCAATGCCTCGGCGTGGTGCATTTGAACAGCCGGTGGAGCACAGTCTCAGAGAAATGGCAGTCGTCAGCAGGGGCCTCGTCTGTCACTCTGATGCACCCTTGAGCCATAGACACAGGGCCTAGCTCACAGGGGCCCTGGGGACCCCAGGCCCCGGCCCCTGTAGGTGTGAGAGATGCACTTCAAATACCATAGTTTACATTTCAGTTATTTATATGTTTACAGCTTGAGTTAACAGACGCCGTTCCTTTTTATTGAATTTCAGCAGTTTTACTTTTTTTGGAAGATACTTCCGTGGGCATATGGGGGACTCAGAGTAACAGTGTTGTCCCAGTTTGGCCCTCATGTCATAGCAGGGGGTGCTGAGGTGTCAGGGATGTGGATGTTAGCTGTTTTACTGGCTGCTGACTTCCGTGTTCTCAGGAATAAATTACCAGGTTGATGCTGCATACTTTTTGAAATGTCCAAAATAGAAGAGAGAGTAGAATGACTTTATTATCCGACCCCAAAACTAGAAGTATTTCCTCAGCTTTTCCTCATACTTTGACTTAATTATACACATTACTGACTTATTCACTTTTATGCCTGTCGGCACCAACTCAGGCAAGATGAAAAGAGCGGCTCTGAATGCTTGCTGCAGTTTAATAGCTGCCTTTATATTCTGACGGAATTTCTACTCAGGTAGATTCTATTTGTAATGTAGTTAGACATAAAATAGACTGTACGGTTCTTACAAAACAGTGAATTGCTGTATTCAGACTCAAAAGCATGTCAGATTACTTTGTCCATTTTCATAAGCTGACTTAGCAAGATTTAGTCAAAGAAATAACGGAGCTCAAATTCTGTTTGTGTGACCTTTAGTTTGTTAGTCAATAATTGTTATATGTTAGTAAGTTACAGTAAATAAAACTATAAAAAGACTGATAGACAGAAATACATTATTAACTATGGCAGCCTTTTAAACCTGAATACAAACTGGTTTTGCAGCGTAACAGTACAACAGTTACAGCAGTGCGTTTATGGAGAGGCCAGAAGATGGGGCTGGAAGCAGTCATCTAAGATCGAAATAATCTATTTAAATTTGCATCATGTGTGTCCCATCCACAGACTGATTCTCTGAGTTAGTGCTTCTGGGGCTAAGCACAGAGCAGTGAACCCCTGGAAGCAGCTGGTGTGCCTGAGTAGAGCAGCTCTGAGTCACACCCTCAGTCATACCTACATTAGCTTCAGAACAAATACCGTCAGAAAAACATGAAAGCATTTTCATTCAGCAAAAAAAAAAAAGGTTAAATGTAGCGCTGATGTTTCTTTGTTGTTTATCCCCACCTGAAGATCCAAAAGAATTCCATAATGTTTGTAAAACCAGAACCCTTTACCCACTGTTCTTTACCAGGACATTGCAGTATGACCTGTTGGTTTATTTCTGTAGCAAAACAAGGTGAAACACTTCCATTGAGGTGCTTCCAGTGGGAATAGAAAATAATGTTAACACTTGTTTTTCCCCCCACCCTAATCCTCTCATGTCTGACCTTTACTGAGTATACCTTTAAAGCTTGTGGTTTAATCCAGTCTGGCTTTGAGCTCCTGTTTTTCATCTGAAAAGTGCTCCATATGATCTTGCTTTCCTGTGTTTTCCACACAGACATGACAGAGCTGTAGCAGGACCACATTTAAATTAGCATCATTTTCACAATGAGTCATCTGAAACGCAAGTAATTAAAAGTCGATTTCTGGTGCACCTATGAGTGTGTCTTGTTTGCGTTAGGGTTATGAAAAGCTTCTGTCATTCTCAAACTGTGTTAACAGTGCAACCTAGAATAAATAAAATGAAATTGAATTTAAAGTAATTTCTGAGAAAAACTCATGAGTGCATTGTATTTGTTTTGGGGTTATTAAAAAGCCTTTGTCATTTTCAAACTATATTAGCAACACAAATAGAAGCTCATTTGTTAGCCCTGTGTTATCTTGCAATAGATTTTACGCCGCATTGGTGTTCCCAGTTAGATCATCCTTGTCTTCTGTAAGCCTGTTTTAAACCTTTACTTGTCCTGAGTTGCATGCTTTTTTTCCATATCTCACCACTGCACTGTCCCGGGACTGTACTTTCACCAGGCCAGTGGGGGTGATGTGCTCCATGAGATGTGGTCATATACTTAGAGCGCCCTCCTTTGACAGGGAGTGGAATTGCCTGCACTTGATGAAGTACAGCTGTTCTGTGATGCAGTCCTCCAGCCATTTATTGTTGTCTATCAGGCTATTTTCTGCAGTTGTCCCTTAATTTGGTTTGTTAAGGCTGTCAAATATTACAATGGTTACAGAGGTTAACCACACTTGTTTTAGGGTTTGACATAGCACCTACTTGATGTCGTACCTCTTACATAAAAATGTCACCCAAAGGCGCACTATTAACTTGCTCTAAAAATAATCAAGAAAGGAGCAAACAAGGCAACGAGTCAGATTTCATAAAGTAGATTTCAAAATACCTTCAATAAAAATCTTGAAAAATATGAAATAAACTAAAAAGGCTAAAATAACGACATTGTATAACTGCCTCAAGGCCATCTTTCAAGAAAGTGTATTTAAAAGATGAAAGTTCTGAATTTGAGGTGGGGGGGTTCTGCTGTCTTGTGATAGACCTCTGTAGTTTTGATAAAAGCTAACAGCAGTCTGTTCCCTCCTTTAAAAATATCTCTATGTCTTAAAGTTTCAAATCAAGTTTTCCTTTAAAACCTAATAGTACAATTTTAAAATGAATTCTAAACCCAACGGGAAGCCATTGCTGAGATTTGAGGACTGTAGCAATGTTCTCTCTGTTTGTTCTAATACCCTGGCTGTTGCATTTTGTTGAAGGTGAGACATTTTCTCCTGTAGCTTGGGAAACCTGAAAACAAAGTTACAATTGTCAAGTCTTGATGTGATAAAAACATGAGGATTCTTTTAGCCTCATACAGAGACAGAAGACTGTTGCACCTGTTTCAGAGGCGATAGTTGTGGCTTATTACAGACATCAGGGTTTTTGATTTGTGCCTTCACACTGAGTTTCAACTTCTGTACTTCTGACCTCGGACATAAGTGCTCTCTATTCTCTCTGTCTTTCAGAACAAATATTTTTTTTTTATCAGTTCTGTCAAACTTTTGGTTTCAACTTCAGTTGGGGAGCTCTGTGTATGATTAACATTAATACAAAGTATGATAAATGCGTAAAGAGACCAGAAACCTCGTAGAACGAATGCCATGGACTCGTACAGGAAGTGAAAGATTGCCCTTTTAACATGTTATTGACCACAGCCCTCAGTCCTCGGTGTCTGACGTTTATGGAAGGGCTCGGAAAGGGTGTTTTGTAGGGATGTTTCCCAGCTGTGGTGAATAGTTACAGTGGGAGTCATGCAATTATGGTTGTGTGTCGCCAAGCTGTGCTTCTGCGGCCAATCAGATTTGTGTAACAGTCATCCCCTCATCACCTCAACCAATCAGGAGCCTAGTCTGCTCTGTAGGAGGGTCTGAAGCAGGGGACCTGGAGAGCCATAGTATCTCTGCCGGGGATGGTGGAAATGAAGTTTCATGGACCCAGTTTCTGTGAACCAATTAAATGCCTTTCTCTACACAGCCAAGGCTGTCATTGGTCAGAATAATTGAGTTACTGATACTATATAGTAACTTAAAACCGACCATGTTATAAGGTGGCAATCACTTTACTGAGTAGCTATAGCTTTTGGATTTATTTAAAGTCTTTAAAGTCAGTCTTTTAAAAATAAATATGTAAATTATGGAAAATTCTCAAAAATACCATAGCTGGCCTCGTCTCTACTATCTCGCACCCTCAAGCATTAACACACTGAAATATTCCAGATAATCATACAAAGTGTGAACAAGAGAACCCACAAGACTTGCCGGGAAAGTAACCGTATCGATGTTGTTGGGTTCTGTCTGTGAAAGGAGCTAATGACGGAAGTTGGGCACTTAGCACTGGAAACGCACCGACAATCAGCACTCGCTGTGGCCCTCCAGCGCTGGAGTTTGACGACCCTTTTCTACACCTTTCATTTCTGCGTCATCGCAGTACATCCCCCAGAAAGTCAGTGCTGCTCTGGCTTTTATAAAATGTGACTCATGAGTGTGACTCAGACATTCTTCTTTATTTTCTTCCCTTTTTCACTAAACCTTTTTTCCTGTCCAAGGTCGTTTATTTCAGCTCTTTGTGAGAGCGATGCCGATGCTTCATCAGACACGTAATTCATAACCTCAACATTCTCTGTGAATCTGGAGAAGGTTTGCAGTGCCGAGAGTGCTTTCCCCTCCACCAGCTTTGTTTTGTTCAGCAGTGGTGCATTTCTTGGCGCTAATTCTGCTCACTTTCACTCACTTCCAGCGCAGCACATCGCCGAAATAGCTCTAGCTGTCGCTGTCTCCACACTGCATCAGCCAGTTAACATCATTACCGAGACCCCTAGTCCATGTCTCACCTGTCTCTCTCCGCACACCATGCCTATTTTCATGTCACTCATCAACGTGCCGTGTGTCTGTCCCAACTCTGGCCCCATCCGAAATCGCATACCACACCCCGTATAGTAGGCAAAAATCAGTACGCATAGTATGCAGCGTGTCCGAAATCTCAAACTGGGTGAGTCAGTATGCAAGCGTTACCCAGATGGCCTTCTGCTTCCATCAAAATTCTGCAGTGTGCAAGGACTGCACACGACACTATCCCACAAGGTCGTCGGGTAGATAGATACCAAAGAAGAAGAAGATGGCAGAGACAGCTCTGTGAAGTTTGATGACGGTATGTCAGTTGTAAACCTCCAGCTAGCGACCGTAGTATGTCCGAAAACTCGTGTGCTGCACTGGGTAGTAGGCACTACGTTGATGTAAGAGCAGTACGCTTTTGTTCAAATTTAGTTGGCACTGATTAGTATGCGATTTCGGATGCTGGGTTTCATCTCTGTCATGGGCCCCTTATTGTAGCTAAAGCGTGGAAGAAGGTGATGTGTTGTGAAAACACAGACAAACACAAACGCGCACATGATTATCTTACCGTCAGTATGGCCACGTCAGAGGGAGAGCCCAGGGCTGCCTCCAGGTGCATGGTGTGGCCTTTTTTGATTGGCTGCCTCCATGTGCATGGTGTGGCCTTTTTTGATTGGCTGCCTCCGTGTGCATGGTGTGGCCTTTTTTGATTGGCTGCCTCCATGTGCATGGTGTGGCCTTTTTTGATTGGCTGCCTCCATGTGCATGGTGTGCCCTTTTTTTTTTTTTTTTTGATTGGGCCTTCATTCCCCTGTGAGAGCGATAGGTGGAAGCAGACACCTGTATAGCACTATGGCAAAATCATCAAAAGTTTCCTCCTCTGAGTTGAAAGCATTTCATCAACTCATCATAGGCTTTTTTTTGCTATGCTTTCTTTGCCACATTATCTCTTAAATTAATGTGAAAATGTTGAAACGACAGCACAGATGCACTTAGAGCCAATATAACAATGAGGTGCATCCCATGTTGCAGAGCAGCATGTTTATAAGGGAATGCGACTGTCTTGCATTTTCCTGCTAAATCAGAAAATACAGTTTTTCATATCATACATGCCTCAGTCACAGGGCCAGACAACCTGGCTGTATCATAAACACGTGCATCTACAGCTTTACAGTGCCAGACTGGAGGGCTACAGTGCCTGCTCGTTTTTGCTGTGTTCCAGCACCAAGTTTATTCATTTAGTCTGTGATTGGCTGAAGAGTCCAAAACAACTTGTTTCCAAGGCCTAAAATGGCAGCCGATTTGAAAGAAAACAACAAAACCCAGCAGGCACTGCGGCCCCCAGGACTGGAGTTTGATACCCCAGCTCTTGCAGATGATTTTAGGGGAGAGTGTTCAGCAGTAACTCATAGTATTACCAGCACCTCAGACTCATAGGGTCTGACAGTCTGCATCGCCTGATTAATCACGAACAATATGGAACTAACACCAGTACTTGGTTTTTTTTTTTTGCATTAAAGCTGCAGTAGGTAAGAATTTTATATTACGGCATGTGCAAATTTTCATTATAAATGGGCAGGTAGTGGGCAGTGGGATCCTGTGTTAAAGCATCAGTTGCACAAACTGCGTGTCTCATCATGCATCTACCAAAACACAAGCAGGACTTTGGTGTGGGGATGATCAGCCAATCAAATTCATTGGCAGCAAGATGCACTGTGAGTGGCTGTCCTCCCTGTCAATCAAATTGTGCTTCCATGCACTCGTATTGCTACTTTTTACTAGTTAGAGTAGGGGGGCGGGCTCAGGGTGTGAGCTGAAGGGACAGAATAGCACTGATAGGGCGGGCTTGTGTTTACTCTTAGCTACTGTAGCTTTGAACTTTGGCATCATCGGCTACCAGGCCGGATTAAACTGTGCTATGGCTGAAAATTGCGACACAGACTAACGCTTTTCTCCCTGGTGTCTCCTGTCTGACGCAGATCATCCTGAAGTAACAAGCAGGAAAGGAGCCGCGTGTCAAGATACTGCACTACGGAGCCCAAATCAGTCCTTCTGTAAATACTACCTTTCCCCCTCACTAGAACTACAGCAACCTGCATGCTAAAAGTATAAGAAGTAAGGATGATTCATTAACTATAACACTGAGTTCTGGTGTAATATATACAAATTATGTATATGTATTGCTAGGAAAATATTGACATGTAAATGACACAATCAAAAAAAAAGAATGTACATACACTATGTAGACAAAAAAACAGTTGGAGATTTCATTTTAATGATTGTTTTCAGATATACTCTATAAGTAATGTGGGTTATTCTCTTTCCATATTTGTTTAAAAAAAAAAGAAAAAAACTGCACAAAATTCACCCTAGGAAAAACACCAAATTTGCACTGTCAGAGAAAGAGGGTAGTGCTGAAAGCCGAGCGCTGGATTGTTTTAAACAGGCAAAAGCGTCACAGGAAAGCCCCTGGTGGTTTGGTCCCAGAAGGTCAGGCACTGCTTGTGGCGAGTAAAACCAGACCAGTGGGTGTGCCTGGATTTTTATTTAATTTAAATTTTTTTGTATTCCTAGAAAAAAAATGAATGTGACCGCAGATAAGCTGGGGTTTATCTGACAGTGTCCACAGTCTCCTGGCTTTCCTTTCCTGGTCCCCCCTCAGTTCCCACAACGGGGTGAAATCCCTGACTAAACCCGCCAAATAAAGTCAACTCCCCACCCAACCCCACCCCAAACTCCCCCTCCACCCCACCCCAAAATGGAGCAGGTTTATGAGTCAGTCACCAGAGTGATCGCTGGGATGGCTGATTCTGCGAGTCTGTGCGTCTAAGCTCCCGCTACAACGGAGCAACTCTGAGCGGGCAAAAAAAAGATCCCTGATAAATATTTGTTTGTTTTTGTTTTGTCTACTCATCAGGGGTGGCGGGGGCTGTGGTATGGGGTGCGGGGTGTGGGGAGGCCCAGGGGGGAAGGGCCAGGGGGAGCTATTATTTGGATTACTGGCCATCAGGGTGTAGCATGTTGCCCCTAGTCTAGTGCCAAGGGCTCACTGGGGCTGGCAGGCTAATCAAACACACGAGCAGCCACATCTGTCAGCTTCTGACGTCTGCAGGCAGACTTAATAGGAAGGACTGGAGAGCAGCAGTGCATTCTGGGGTGGCGTTCACCATCAGGAGCGTAGCTCTAAGGTGACAGGGGTGCCGCCGCCATGACAGACAGATGACAAACCGGGGACGGCATGTGCCTCGGTTAAGGTGCATTAGGCCATCTTCGTCACATAAGACGACTTCGCATGTGGAAAGGAAAGCTATTGGTGACCTGTCGGTCACCACCTCTCTCTCTCTCTCTCTCTCTCTCTTTCTATCTCTGTCTCTCTCGATAATCCTGTTTTATTTGAAACTGTAGAAGTGCCTAAAAAAAATGTTTTACATTACAAAGCATCTTGAAAAGATGACTGTCTATGTCACTTACACAACTGATTGGTTCAAACCAACTCTCCAAATGATTCTCCAATGGGTTGGAACAACTAATACTAGCACTATACATGGCCTGGTCAGCTTAATTTCAGTGTTAAAGGAGCACTATTGGATCTTAAGGTATACAGTACCACCAATAACATACCATAACCCTCAACCTTCAATAGCAAAAATTATCAAGACCGCTTTGGCAGAATGTTCAATAATGTTTCATACTGTAATATTAATTTTTACTATGGGTTCTGAAGTAGTTTACATTGGAAAATGTGATAAAGAGTGAGACTACAGGAAATGTGTTGTGATAAAGAGTGAGACTACAGGAATTGTGTTGTGATAAAGAGTGAGACTACAGGAAATGTGTTGTGATACATTTGTAACACGTTTGTCTATTACCTTAGTGTTTAAATTCATTGTCATTACAATGTATTCGAAACAAATAAAACTTGTTTTGTACAATGATCATTATAATATTTCATTATAGAGTATCAAAATAACAGTCTGCTGTTTTCATGACATGAAATGGCCACACATGTAATCACACTATGTCAGTCAGCTACCATATTGTTACCTAACATTTTGTAAATCTTTGAGAGTGTATTTCGGTGCGGTTTAAGACTAATTAAATGCAGTTGTTTGTTTCCCTTTTCTTTTGCGCATGTGTTGAAAACTTAATCAGAATCATGATGTATTTTCATGGTGTTTGATTAATACAGACAATCCACAGTGAGACTCCCTTAGTTCAGCATGAATAAGGCACTGTTCTTACAATTTTTATTCATTTCATTCAATATGATTTTTGTTTTCTTCACAAAAGTTACAGTTTTAATGTAATTTTTGATGTGGAAAGTGATTACATATATATTTTACTGTTATGATTTTTTTTTTGTTAAATATTAGTAATAGAATGATGTTGTAACCTATTCTATTTTAAAAATGAATGTAATTTATTAAGCTGCTCTATGTTCTGCTGGGGGCTCTTCAAAAGGCCAGTCCTGTCAGATCAGCCAATGATGAACTGGTCTGTAAAAAGGGGGTGGGATCTGAGAGCTTCGCTACCAATAGCAAGCTCCTCCAGATTCTCCAGTCTTGTCAACTGTTACTAACACAGGACAGTGCAGAATGAGAAAAGCTTTAGAATTGCTTGTATAATGTAAAAAAAAAATGTTTATTGTATAGGTAACATTTTACCAAAAAAAAAAAAAAAGAAAAAGAAAATTTAAAAAAGACATGTACTTTTCACTGTAGTATGGTAGTATTTCATAACAATATTAAGTTGTTGCTGTGTCAACCTAAAGTTGCAATGACTAAAGTTCTGTATTTTTGTAAATGATGTAATTGTTAAGTTCATTTTTTTTCTAGAACACTGTACCACACTAGATTGTAAAAACAGATATTGGAACATTTCCTATTTTATGTCAAGATTATATACAGTAATATTTTCAGTAACATGTAATCACATCTGTATCAATATATATTTATTTTCCAAATAAGAAATAAAAGGAAGAGCTTACACATTTGCATTTAGTATGTCAACATAAACGTAATAACTGAGTTCCACCAACAAAACAGACAAACAGTGACGTTCTGTGCTCTTCCCTTCACTAGTGAACTCATCAAGGAATACCCTGGGTTCCTCATGACCCCGGGAATCTATTTATTAAAGTAGTGCTTGATGGTTGAGTTTAGGATTGCACTTTTTTCCCATAAGTATATAATTATTATATTTCTAAGTAATGCATTATATGTAGGGTATGGCAAAGTTGACATTGACATTTTGTTAAATGTTCTTACTCACTACCTGTTACCATTAGTTAATTAATCTTCTACGAGCATCTTGCATGTTTTTGTTCTGTTTTGTTTTTTTACAACAAACACGATGCTTCTTATGGAAAAAAAAAACTAAAAAATGTAATGAATGTTTCAAGAGTACAAAAATGCACATAAGAGACAAATTTCAGTTTGTCCCTTGCATTAATTTGGTGCACCCAGTTAAAGGATTTTACTTTTTTTTTTTTTTTTTTTTTTTTTTTAAGTTGAATGCAACGTCGAAAAAGTTTTGACATTTGACAGATTTGATGGAAAATAAAAGCACTTTCTGGGCACTTAGTTAACTGGGCAGACTGTCTGTAAACTTTGCCTTACCTGTAGTGTACTGTTCTTTAGGTTTTATCTTCCAGAGTTCCTAAAATATTTCCTGGTAATGACTTTCCAATTTCAGTTTTCATTTGTACATCCTAACACAAAATTGTTTATGGCTTCACTCTGAACTTGTGTTGTGAGGCCTGGTGGACCGGTCACAGTGGTTTGGTTTCCTTGTCTTTCCCCAAGAAAAGGTAGATGATGGTGAAACTGCGGCCTACATGCCATACAGAATTTCGACTCCACTGCAAGTGTTTGCCTGCACCCGCTGTGCCCCTTCTCCACATCTGAATCGCAGTTGTCCATCTACATTACAATAAAAAAAAGAAGAAAAAAAAACTGACAAAAAAAATTTCAATAAGCCCTTACTGGATTTTATTCGTTTTTATGTAACCATTTTTTAAATGTTTTATTTGTGCATATATTATGTGCTATTTTATGTTATATAGTCAGTTGTTTTTGTTCCTGAAAAAAAAATGGTGTAAAACCTATCGAGACAAAACAAATAAAATGATATGAAATACAAAAATTCTGAGAAATTGCTTTTGGTGATTTTTTTTTTTTTTTTCCATAAATGTGACTGAATGATGGATTGAACTTTGAAACTGTCCGAGAGATAGCAGCATTGATCTGTTTCAACACGTCACAGCAAACCAATGGAAGCATCCATGTGCAGATGGAGTACTCTCGCTTAAGCACATATTCCCAATTGTAAACAACCACAACAAATACTTGGTTATTTCCTTTTTATGTCTGGGCAGGATTCATATGTATTATTTAACAATATAATTTATGTTAATATGTATTTTGACATCAGTGGGTCATGGTTTGACAGTACAGACTTTTGGTCCAGTAATTCGTTGGAATTATATTGGATAATTGGTGTAGCATTTACTAGAAGAGCCAGATTTCTGTTAATATCTGTGTCCTGTCAACGTTAATTTATTTTTCATTTAGAACTGTTGCATCCACTTAACTGTTACATTTTAGAATGAAAATAACGCCCAATGTGTATTTTGCTTTTATTGTTGCAAAACACACACACACCAGTACATTTATGTACTATACTATCACAGGATGATGTGTATATTGATGTTTACTGTATGGCATGTAAAGTATTAATACATATACAGCAATCATTCCAATTTTCTAAACATTTTT
The DNA here is from genome assembly GCA_019788955.1 of Albula glossodonta. Lineage (NCBI taxonomy): Eukaryota > Metazoa > Chordata > Actinopteri > Albuliformes > Albulidae > Albula > Albula glossodonta. The sequence goes on from JAFBMS010000292.1 coordinate 170,664, forward strand.
GGATCAAGACAACACTAAATTGCTGAAATAATAATATTGTACAATTTCCGGTTGCTATTTCCCCACTAAATTCTTTTCCAATGCAATTATGACATTTAAACCTAAACCTGCTTGGAAAATAACGTAAAAGCTGATCTAAATAGGTTAACAGAAAAAGCGCATGCAGCGCATGGCTATGTTCCAAATTTTGTTTCCTTATTTTTAGTGAAACGCAAAATGTAGGTTGTCGGTTATACATTTCATGATGCTAATTTGGGGCCTAAACCGATTTTAAAGTGTAAAAAGTTCAATGGAACGGCATATTTGAAATGGAGAGATTGTGCAAGGAAGAAAGGTTACATCAGGACGCTACAGTAGCCTCTATTTACGGCACGGAGGTGGATTCTGCTCTTGCCACTGCAGTGGACTCGGAGCATTGAAGCTAATCTAGCAAAATATGTAAGAGTTAAGTGATGCACTGTGTTTTTTTTACCTCAAAATCAACAAATCACATGAAATACTACCTGTGCCAAACAGCTTCACAGATGCCACAACGAAGACGGTATGGTAAGTTACAGTTCAAGAGAGGCGGAACCATGTTCAAACACGATCATTTCACTAATTTAATTAGGAACTAATGAAATTCTGGGTCCTAAAAGCAGCGCGTCCACGCACCATTTCAGCACGCAAACGGCATCCTCGGTGCTTGTCTATTTCAGGTACAGCGCCGACGCAGCTGTTCGTGTTACCATAGCAACAGCATCCGGCGCTTTTTTTTCCTCTTGGAAACACGTCGCCAGCCTTCAGCTACCATTGGCTGTGTGCTCCATAGATGTCACCACTGCAGCCATCGAATCCTGGGAATAAATACACCGACGGAAATCCAACCCACTGAGTTTACACTGGCCGCGTTTCTGTGAGATTGAACAGAACCGTGGGCGAGGTCTATGGTGACTGGAGCCGGTCATTGGACTCTCTGCACATCCGTCATGAAGGGAAGGACCCATCTTTCTCCTTGGTACGGAAGCCGAGAGGAGGCTGGTTGGTTACGCGGCCGTGGGTCTCCACCCGAGAGTATGGCGGCCGGGAATGTATTGAGAGAGTAAGGCAGGGAAAGAGGGAGAGAGGGGATGGAAAAGGAACATAGAGACTGGACTTGTTTTATTAACTTTTAAGATACATTTTATTTAACCAGTCTTGCTAAGTCGAGGCAAATCCCCTTTGTTAAAGTCATTTCGGCGTCTCCAATTTTGTTTTTCCCTTTCTCAGGAGCCGTCCTCACTGTAGCAAGTTTTGTTTTTATCACGCCGGAGCTAGCAAGCTATAATGGTGAGCGAAGCAAATGAGAAAGCACAAGTTATGAATTACAAAGCTGTTTGTTTTGCATTGGCGCATATTTGGAAACTGCAATCGTCTAACTAGCAAATACTCATCTGGGTCTCTTCTGCCTGGGGGAATTTCTGCAATGAAGCCAATTTTCAGGCGGCGACTCTTTGTGTTCTGGCTGTTTAGCTATTTCCTATAGCTAAACAGATAGCTTGTTAGCTGGGCACGTTTATTTATTTTTTCTGTCCAAGATATGGAACACAGTAACTAATTGGCAGCCTTTATTTTACAGCTATTCAATTTCGCTTCAATGTCGACCTGAGAGTGTTCGTTGGTATTCGCTGTTCACTTGCATTCGCGGAATTAATTTAGATAGCCAGCAATGCGCGAATATAAAGTCGTGGTTCTCGGGAGCGGCGGGGTTGGAAAGTCCGCTCTCACGGTGCAGTTTGTGACCGGGACCTTTATAGAGAAATACGATCCAACAATCGAGGATTTTTACCGCAAAGAAATCGAGGTGGATTCTTCGCCCTCGGTGCTGGAGATCCTCGATACAGCAGGAACCGAGCAATTTGCTTCCATGAGAGACCTCTACATCAAAAACGGCCAGGGGTTCATATTGGTCTACAGCCTTGTCAACCAGCAGAGCTTCCAAGACATCAAACCTATGAGGGACCAGATCATAAGAGTGAAAAGGTAAAGGAAAAAAAAATGACCAATACAACACCATGGCAAAGTTGTCTTTTTCTTCCCTGAATTTCTGTGGACATGTGCTAGTGTAAACCTCATTTACAGTTTGAACGTGTTATTTTTTTCGTTATCCATTCCTGTCTAATTGTAACCTCCTAAATGGTTCTGTTGGTTAGCGGTGTGGAGATTTCAAAGAGCGCCACGACATTAATGCATATCCGTTCCTTCCTAGCAAAGGATCTTAACAGACGAGATGCCATGAGAGCAGACCCGTCATTGTAAAGCCCCTTGAGGATGCTCGTCATGTTAAACGCGCCCAGTAATCACGGTGTCATTCACACTCCTTTTCGTGAGCAATGCAAGTTTATGAATTTATCAGATCACGCCTTTGTGCGCTTCTGCCTTGTGTATGTCTGTTGTGAAACCTTGCAACATTGGGCAAACACTGGAATAGCAAACATCTCGTTTGCTTGGAGTTGAGTGAGGCAGAGAAAACGCTTTAGTCTGACTTCACCGGTGTGGAACTGGAGACATGAATGAACCAGTTATTACAAAGCATTACTTCTTCACCTACACGTTTTCATTGAGTTGTATTGTAACCTGATCTTATATCTGCTGTACATTTCTGAGCACTGACAGTATCTGATATTGACGCAAAAGCCAGGGGCCATTCACAGGTCTCTTAAGATGCATGTCTCAGATTCAGCCAAAACTGAGCTTCCCTTTTTGCTTACAGATCATAATACATAAATATGCTTTTCTGATGTGTCTATCTTTGAAGCACACGCAATGACCTGGATACTACCAATTCATTACTGACATGTCTTTGTTTTTTTTTGTTTTGTTTTTTTTTTTTTTAACCATAATCAACAGGGAAGCTGAAGGACGTTACACAAACAAGAATGATTGTAAATTGTTTTCCAGTTGTTTTATTAAACAGTCAGCGTTTGGAATGAGCAAGCATTTTAATCCACATCCTGATGAAATTACTCCGCTAAACACACTATCTGCACTGGAGCAAAATATTAACGATGAACCGCATACAACGACAGATTCTGATTGGTCATTTCCGGGCATTACAAGGCACTGGTGGTGTTGAGTCATCCAATGAAAATGTGACCCTCCATTTAAACCTAATTTCTGCTCTGGCCGTTGTAAATATAGGGTAGTTGTTAGGTCTCATTGTCTGTGGGTCACAGCACTTCCATAATGTTCACAGGCCCGGTTCTGGATAGGTTCTTGGACCCCCCTTTCCCTTTATTCTGTCATATCAGTTCTGGGGTGACAGAGTAAAGTTCCTCAGTATTGGGGTGTGTGGTGTTGTGTGACATTAGTGAAATTTCTGGAATCGAAAAGTAACACTTGCAAAAGAAAGCAAACCTCTTTTAGAGTACAGTGTTTCAGTTCCATACGCATTTGTTGTGTTGTGTGTTTTCTAATTAGCTGTGAAATTTCAAAGAAACTACTCAAAACAATAATTCCTGCACGGGAGATCTTACTGTTGTTCAAAGGGAATGCCTGCCATACAGAAATACCAACAATACGCATCAGCCTTGGTGTTAGATTAATAGGTGCCGTTTAGAGGATGCTGTTTACATCAGGGAGTGCAGAGGATAAATTTGGGCACAGGGTTATTGGAACAGGATCCTCAGTGAGCTTGGTTTTTTTTTTTTTTTTTTTTTTGCCTGTAGTCATTCAGATTCTTCTTGTTCTCCCAGTATGGAACACCCAGTTGTATTCACGAGTCGTGCTAATTGCTGCAGCCAGTTCTCTCAGTTTTGGGCAGGTGTGTCTTGCAGGTGGTTGTGCTCTTCTGAAACACATGATGCCAAGCCCCTGCCTGGCTTTTGAACCACGGTCCACATGTTAAACTCAGACAGATATGATGCAGAACAACATGCTTCAAATGCAGCTTTTTGCAGGTAGACTGCGGTACACCCACATGGCCAGCAGGGGTCACTGATGAAAGATGAGACGCGGACATCCCCGCTGACTGATTCCATCCCTCCCTGGGCAACGCTGCGACCAATCATGCGTGAGCCAGCAGGGCTGCAGGCTGCAGTTGGTAGTAGAATTGTACCAGGCCATGGGGCTCTGCCGCACACTACAGCGGTGCTTTAACACTGTGAGCTCCCCGACAGCCACTAGCACAACCGCGCAGCCACGTTCAGTCAGTTTGCATTTGAATCCATAGAATCCACATTAATGAAGAATGTGCAATTGCCATATTGAATCAATCACAGCATGGGCTTAAGTTGTGGGAAGGTGAGGAATATGTGGCCCCCCCTCCACAAAACATGCTGTAAATAACATAATGTCATTCAGTGCCATTTGTGCAAAAGTAGAGCAGCCCACCCGTGATCATATGAAAGTTCCATCTTTTATTATGGCACTCCTTTGTCCAGCAGAATTGCAATGATCAATGAAAGTGTGATGCCTATGAAGGCCTGGTCTGGCCTGGTCCCTCCAGACATTCTGCTGATTACATTTTTTTCAGTGTGAACGGTTGTTAGCCTGGCTGTTTTGATGTGGGTTAGCGTTTTTCCTTTCTGGAAGGCTCCCCAATCGTGTCTCAGCCGCTCCTGGAGGTTTGATGTGAAGTGGGCTTTTGACCTGCCAGCATCTGCTGACAGTTAGTGCTTCTTCCCGTTCCCTGGTGAGATGTTTAGGCGCGTTTTGCTCTCCCCAAATGTGAAGGATACCACTATCCTGTACTCCAGTACTCAATACTTATTATCATGAGCGTGCCGTTTATCATTACAATTATCAGAGTGTGAAAAAGGAGAGCTGCGCTCCTCATTTATCATGAGGGATAACTCCACCAAGCTCCGGCTCGGCTGGGATCTCGGGCCGAGTGAGGGAGGCGCAGTGAGGCGGTAGAATTGTTGTGCCAAACGAGCGCTGCGTTTGTGCCTGTCTGTTACGCCACGGGGCGAGGAGTCGCTCAGGGTGGGGGTGACAGCGGGGCGGCGGTGGGGGGGGCGCTGGGCGACACACACTAACATGACTGCCCTTTTTGTGATTGACAGCCTGGAAATCTTCAGTTCAAGCCCTGAAGCTCCACCCCCTCCCCCTTAGATCCCTGCTCACATTCTAGAGGAAAATGGGACGAAAATAACGTGTAGTGGGTGATGAAGATGGGCCTTCTTTGATTCACTCCTACGGTTTACTGTGTGTGTGTGTGTGTGTGTGTGTGTGTGTGTGTGTGTGTGTGTGTGTGTGTGTGTGTGTGTGTGTGTGTGTGTGTGTGTGTGTGTGTGTGTGTGTGTGTGTGTGTGAGTGTGTTTGTGTGTGTGTGTGTATGTGTGTGTATGTGTGTGTGTGTGTGTGTGTGTGAGACAGTGAGTGTGAGACAGTGAGTGTGTGTGTGTGTGTGACAGTGTGTGTGTGTGTGTGTGTGTGTGTGTGTGTGTGTGTGTGTGTGTGAGACAGTAATAGGCATTGATAGGAGGTAAGTTGTAGCTTCATGCATACATAATGACCACAAGAGGTAGGAGTGTGTTTTTGATAATATTAATAGTAATAATTATATGATGATGATGAAGCTGATCTGAAACCTGAAGAGGGGGTGCTGGGAATTGAAGTTTTTTCCTGCCAGCCTTCTCCACATGAAAAAGGAAATGCCCTTTTTCTGTCACTGAAATACAAAGTGAAAATTCCCATATACAACGCAACGTCAGGAAGTGGTTTAGTTACCTGTTAGCACCTTTGTGGACGCACCGTTGGGTGAGGGCTGGCACTGAAATGTGCTGCGTATGTGCCAGGTACAGGTATGCGTCGCTTAACGTCCAAGATACATTCTGTGAAATAGGACGTTATCTGATTTGGACGTTGTGCGGTCACCATATTATATACTTAGCAAAACTGTATGGGATACTGTAGCTAGCGTACCTGTATTGGCTAAATAGCCAAGATACTGTACACATGAAGTACTCGGCTCTGCACTTTGTTTGAAGCTGCGGGAGCAGACGGATCATGTTAGAGTTTGCCACATAGGACGCTCAGTCACCCCGTCCCGGGCCAGGGAGGGGGCGGCGGGGGGGACCTGCACGATGCTGTACAAAGTGTACAGGAAGCAGATCCCTGTCCCTGTCCTGCTCCTTTACTGTACCCTACCAAGGAGGGAGAAGCTTACCAACGTTGCATAATTAATTCCTTCCGACACGTGATTTTTCCTGCCATCTGTTTTGAAGCCTAAATGATTTAATGAATAGACACGCTTCTTTATAAGGGGGGTGGGGGGGTCGTAATTTACCGGTAGTTCCTGAGGTTCAGAGGAAAATGGGATATGTGACCACTGGGCTTGGGGGGTTATTGATACAGCTGAGTATCAATACAGCAGGTATTTAATTTGTTGAACGTTTTTTTTTTTTTTTTTTTTTTACTTTGTGGGGAAAAAACATATTTTCTTTTCTGTGTCTTGGTAAATAACTGCAACACACTGCAGTTGCAAATCTAATTGCAAAACCATGTATCATGATAATACTTTTTCATTGGGTCCCTGGCAACTTTCACCACTCGTGATCAGGCCTGCCTAATCCTCCTGTTTCCCACAGTGCTTTGTGCCTCCGGGCCCCCCTGGCAGTACCTGCCTCAGGCATGTGTGAGCGTTCCAGGCCCAGCGACCCATACAGTGTCAGGCCACCGCTTTCAGAAGAGACATTTTCAGCGAAAACAAACCCCACCCCCCCAATACAACAACACAAATAGTGTGGAAAACAGAGCAGCAGTAAACAATGTGTCCCCATTGTGCTCCCAGCGGCAGGCCTTTTGTGACGCCTCACACTGCTGACAGTCACGGCTCCTGGGCGTGGCCGGGGCCTCAGTCACCGCGTCGGCTCTGCGTGTCCGATCAGCTCAATAACAGCGCTTCCAGGAATCTCTGTCAACAGAGCATCTCCATCTCTGATAACGAGGACCTTTTATTTATATTTTACCAACCACTGTTTATCCTACATTCTGTGTGTGCATGTTTATATTTTTATGTATGTATAGTATAGCAGATGCCATTTTCATGTAGCCTTTTTTCTCCCAAGTGGAGTCTAGGTGGTTTGCCATGTTTACCTCCATACAGTGCTTGACCTGGGACTCAGGCCACAACATCACAGCGTTAGCCGTGAGTCTGGTGTCTGCTAATTGCTGCTCTGTGCTGCTCTCCTCTTCGGTGCCTCCCTTTAACCTTCAAACAGAGCCATGTTTGGACAGCACTGGAAAGTTCACTCAGATGTTTGAGTCACGGTGAAGCTCAGGAAAGCCTTGCCTGAGCTAAGCAGTCCGGTTAAACGTCTCCTTACTCTCTCAGCCTCTGCAGCTCTTGAGCGTCGGCTTTTCTTGGTGGGCGGGTTAGCAATGCGTTAACCTCCACCCTCCCCCTCTCTTAGCAGCCAGCATTTTGGGAGAGTAGCTGAGTGCGGTTGCGGTGCTCCTGAGGTCGCCGGACTGGAGCGCGGCCAGTGTGGACGTCCAAACTGTTACACTGAGCCTGACCGCTGAGTCCCGGTCCGCAGAGCAGTCATCGCTGCGCTTCCCACGCAGCTGCACCCAAACAGTCCAGTCACTTAACCTCAACTCAAAGGTAAAGCCCAAGGATCTGGATTCAAGCCCGCATCTCCCAACATAACTCTGCATGCTTGCAAAAAAAAAAAAAAACCCCTCTGCGGATTTCTTTTTTTTTTTTTTTTTTTTTTTTTTTTAACTGCTGCGGTTTCTGAAAGGGCTGGTAACTTTGTTTCCTTTCAGCACTCCTGTTGAAAGACTTCAGTCTCTTGTTAGTTCATGCGTTGAAGGCTCTTGTAGCTGAAATGGCTGTTGGATTTAATCGTTTCCTTTCAGCACTGATGTCTGATGGCCTTCGCCTCCTGGTCATTTGTAAGTCGTAGTGTTGTAGGTGTTGAAAGTTAAAATCCCCGGCCTGTTTTAAAAGTTTTTGAAGTGTAAAGTTCTTTGATGGCCAGCGTGAATTTTGCAGTGAGCGGTGACACCACCTGGCTGGACCCTTTACCCAGAAGGCACTGGTAGTGCACTTGGTTCATGTTCTTTGGGTCGATTACAAAAGATGGCTACTTTGGAGTGTGGGCATCAGTCTGTGATTTTGTGTCTGTCTGTCTGTCTCTCTGTGCATGTATGTCTGTTTGTGTTTCTGTGTTCTTACTTTGTGTATGCGCATTTCTGTATTTGTGTGTGTGTGTGTGTGTGTGTGTGTGTACTGAACGTCCAGATGAAATCTCTGGCTTTAAATCTGATAGGCTGAGAGAGCAGCGTTTTCCCATTTCACATGGGCACGGCTACACCCATTCCCTGGCTCAGCCTGGGATCCTTCCAGCCTGGTCTCAGCTGGACTGACCCGTTTGCTTCTCAGAGCAGAGCTGAGGGTCCCTCTAAAATAACTACAGGCTGCAAGAAAACAGCCTTTTCTGGCCACGACCATGTTTTAGAGACGGGAACCCAACCTCGCCCCCGAATGCATGTCACTGTAGAATTCAAAGCATTTCCTCTTTGTGAACGTCCATGCTCTATAACTGTAACATTTGCCCTGTGCAGTTCAACCCTCAGAAAAGATTTGCACATTCGTACGCGTTGCATTGATTAGCTTCCATTGTTGCCATAGGTGAACCTTGATGTACTGAGGGGACATTTCCAAATGACTCTGTTTGACAGCGCAGGGCTCAAAGCTTTGACATAACCGTTATGATGGCTTCCTTTAGCTGACAGAAAAAAGCAGCAGTCTGGAAAATGTCTTTTCGGGTCAGCACAAGGTTTTCATTTGCAGGGGCTTGTGAGGCGGAGGCGGGCTGTAATTGATGTAGCATGTGCAGACAGATTGAGTGGCAAAGTCTCGCAGAGCCTCCCTCCGCAAGGTGAGTAAGGGGAAAGGTATGAGCTCAGAGCGGCAGGGGAGGCGTCTGATTGGCTGGGTCCCCCCAGGGTGCTTGGCAGGGGAGGCGCCTGATTGGTTGAATCCCTCTGTGTACTCGGCAGGGGAGGCTCTTTATTGGCCGGATCCCCCTGTGTGCTCCAGGTGTTTGGCAGATGTTTGCCCCAGGGCTTGCGGAGAGGCTATGGGGCGAGTCTTCCAGCCAGGCTCCGTGCTTCGCCCCGTAGGCGCTGAGCGCATGTGTTACTTGGCAACCGCAGGGGGGGTCCAAGACCCAGCCTCCGTCTCGTCGCACCCCGCTCGACTCACCGGCGAAACCACACAGCTGCTGGTGGTGCCTTTGATTACTGCCGCGCGTGATCCAATCCGCCTCTGCGTTCCCCGGGAATTAAATCGGCCATGTTTTATCAGCCATGATGTGACCGTTTTTACAGTACAGTGGTTTGTTGAACATTGGCCGTTTTGTGCAGCAGCGGCTGCTTTTGTGAGACTGGCGACTTGACAAATTGATGTACGCTCACTTAAATAAATAGAAAATCATTTAAAATGTGGATTCACGCCTTTCTGAGGTTGTGAACGTGTTTTCAGTGGAAGCGCAGGGGCTGTTGCGCCATTCCTCTAAGGAGTCCAAGGCTGCCGAAGGGTTTTCCCCATGTGGGTCTGCATCCTGAATTGAAGCTGAATGGCACGACAGGGGTCACTGTCACCGATCCTTCATCTGTGGAGTGTGACTGCAGTCCTGGAGGGCCGCAGTGTCGGCGCGGTTTCTGTTGTGCTTCAGCATCTCGTTCCCTGTTCGGGTGAAGAGTCTGCACTTTATTCCCAAAGCTTTATATTCGCTGCTGATCATCAGGAAAGCAGGATAAACCTGCGGACTCTGCAGGCGCCCAGGACTGGGGTTTGACATCCATGCTGTAAATTGTGGAGGTTTGACCTGAATTTAGTGTGGTGCTCTCATTGAGCAGAATGCTTGTGGAACTAGGGTAGCAGGCCAGCTGATCTGGTCCTTTTTCAGGGGTGGGGGGGGGGGGGGGGGGTTCAGTCCAGCTCCGTTGATCAACACAGCATGTCTCAGAGTGGGTCTACTGATCTGGGATCAGTTTCGCCTTTTAGCTCGCAATGCATACAGATAGATGGTGATCCAACCCAAGATCAGCAGCTCGACACCAAGTCACCGTGCAAAAACGGGCCCTGATCTAGGATCAGTGTAGCCTTTCAGCCTTTGCAGTGTATAAGCTGAGGTTATGGACAAAGAAAGCCTGATCCTAGAACACTGTGATGCATTTTGAAGACAGGCGCTGATCTAGAATCAGTTTTTGGAGAGTGAACCTTCCCAAAGTGCTCCTGCACTTTTCCCCATAGAGAAAACTTATTTCAAGACTTAATTTATGTGTGCAGATATTGCACATAGCACATAATAATAAATGATTTATGCTGCTATTCATACAGTGAGCTCAGAGCACTTTCCTAAAACATACACAATTATACAGGCAGCAGCTACATTCAAATAAGGATGTAGAACTCAAGGTAAAAAAAAAGTTCATATACGATATACTATACATAAAGTAATACAGAATCAAAAGTAAGTCAGTCTGTAGTAATGTGTTGTTATGGGTGATTTAAACTGTGTGAGGAATTTCCAGTGACTCCATTAAGGCATTTCATAGTTTATGAGCCTGTATGCTGTTCTGCTCTGTGTATGCAGAGACGCAGTCTCCTTTCGTTTTTAGCACTGCTGATGGACCGTCAGGGAGGACCCGTCTTAGTCACTGGTGTTCCACATCCTCACCCTGTTCGCTGTGGATAATGCGCTGTGCTGTGTGGGCGTAGGCATGCATTCCCCAGCACTGGCTTCTCAGCTGTGCTGTATTTTTGGCAGTACATAGAGTCTCTCAAGATGTTTTCATGATTCTTTCTGGTGCTCATCTTATCATGTGAGTTTAATTTTATATTGCTAGAGGCATGCGCTTATTTCCAGTTTTCTTTCGTGCCATAGCTGTAAATCTGTAAACTGAAGGCGGGTTGTTTTGTATTGGCTGTGAAGTTGCTTACTGAAGCAGCTTACACTCCAACATCATAGCATGTGATTTTTTTCTCTGTGCCCAAACAATTCCATTGTGACAGCATAACATGATTCTTTGCCCAAACAATCTCATTGTGACATCATTGTGTGTGATTTGTCCAGTGCCCAGAACATTGCAATGTGACTTCACAGCATTGTAATCTGGCCAATGGCAGGTTAGACGCTCAGCCCAGGTAGCATGTGCCAGTGTGCAAATGGCTGCTTAATAGCTACAGCCAAAGAATCTGCCAGTCTAATCTATTTCAGCATTCTTTGGAGAATTATACGTAGGAGGTGTCTGATGTTCCATTTCCGTTACTGGCTGCACAGTCTGAGCAAGTGCACTTCACACGTCATATGAAAAAAAAGAAGAAAAAAAAAACATTGCTCATTTATAGTCTTCACCCACAGGACAGCGACAGTATGGAAAAGATTGCTCATAAAAGCCACTGTTTTCTTCTACCAAGGGAAGATTGCACTTCTCAGATTTCTGTTTCCACTCCCTGTGTGAGGGAGAATGCTAAAGCCATTACCTGAGCAACGTTAAAGCAAACGGGCCTCCATGGTATGGAGGAACACTATGAGAGGTGCACAGTGAAGGCAGCAGCAGAGCCCTTAGCAGATACACGAAGAGCATGTTACGAGGGAAATCACTGCAAAAATGAGTGACCCAAACCCCTGAGACCACAGTTTAAGTGTTGCATGTTGCTCTGCATTAGAATGTCTCCTGAGGGTTTGTGGAATTGGTAATTAAGTGGAAGAATATCAATCTTGTGTTAGTCTTTTTTTTTTTTTAATTCTCCAGATTCCATGTCAGTTTCCCAGCATCCCCAGAGTGAATCCAGTTTACTCCATCTGAGAAGATGGCCATTTACGGCAGAGGTTAATTAATATTCATGGAGAACATGTGTGCATTATATTTGAAAGAGTGAGAGGTGACCAGAAAGGTAGGAAGAATGTGAGAACTTTTTTTTTTTTTTTTTTTTTAGTTTACATACTAAAATTCAAGCTTTATTATCATATGCATATCAGTTATGTAGAATAACAAATATTGTTGTCTTGCCAATAACTGGTCTGCTCAGCCAGGAGGCCCCTTTACACCTGCACCTCTTACTGTTTACACTGTTTTTGCTCACCTGAGGTGCATGTTGGGCTGAAGCATGAGCTCCTGTGCGTGAGTGTGTTTTTGTGTGTATGTGAGACAATGAAAGAGTGAGTGGGTGAGAGAGTGCAATATCCCCATGGCCCCTGCTGTATGTGCACCTGTGTGTGTGTGTGTGTGTGTGAGAGCGTGTGTGTGTGTGTGTGTGTGTGTGTGTGTGTGCGTGTGTGTGTGTGTGAGAGCGTGTGTGTGTGTGAGAGCGTGAGCGTGTGTGACAGCGTGTGTGCGAGTGTGTGTGAGAGCGTGTGTGTGTGTGAGAGCGTGAGCGTGTGTGACAGCGTGTGTGCGAGTGTGTGTGAGAGCGTGTGTGTCTGTGTGTGTGTCTGTGTGTATGAGGGAGTGGAGGGGTCTCTGGGCGAGACCTTGTGACTGACTGACTGACTGACTGATGCACTATAACTCTGCAGATTTCTATATTTAACCCACCCCCCACTCCCAAAGCACAAATTAGGGCACTCCTCTAATCTTAGCTGCTCTTTCTGCACCCCCCCCCAGCCTTACTCTAATCTTCGCTGAGCTTCTTTTTGCATTTCAGTTTCGGACCTCCCTCTCCCCACAACATTTTGCAAAAAAAGGGCCACCCTAATTCAGCAGATAGAATAAACTCAACTCATATCCGTCAGCTTCGGCCTTTACCTCCCCCTCTACCTCATGCCGCTATCACGGTGCACGGCGTCTGGAGTGCAGGAAGAGGGGACTGACAGTGTTTTCTGGTTCAGCGAAAGGTTGATTCTCACAGTGCTGAAAAGCACTGAGTCACCTCTCAGAACGCAGGCCTGCGCAGTCCCGATGCCACGTAATGATTTGTGTTAAAATAAAAAGCTCTGTACCCTGTCACATCCACTCATCACATCTGCAATCTCCACGCAGGAAGCCCTGCAGTCGGCCTCTTCCTTTTTCTGTGTATGTGTTTGGGTCATGAACTTGTATGTGTGTATTACTTGTATCATTGAGATACAAGTAATACACACATTAACTTAACATTTATTTTAATAGTATTAGATGTTCCGGTATATCATTGGCATTGTTTAAAAATCAAACTTGCTTCCAAAGAACATTTTGCAGAATAATAATAAAAAACAAAACATTAAATGTAAAAGTTTTAGTCACATGGTGTTTTGAATATATTTTATTAATCGTTTTATGAACAACCGATGGTGTTATTTTTTTGTCAAACCAAAAAAAAACAAACAATATGGGTTTTTCTGTGACACTGACGGTATTTTACTGAGAATTCTTTCTGCTGTTATTTTTGTGGCTATGCATATCCCTACAGCTGTGACCTACATTAAAGCAGAGGTGCCGCGTTCTCAGCGTGATTCCTCCCACCGCTCCACAATCCCAGAATTGGATCAGGGATGCGACGGGAAACAGGATGGACGGGGCCGCTTCCTTGGCTTTCGCATCCAGTCCCCCTCAAAGAGAGATCAGGGGGATTGTTGTTTTTTAAGAGGAGTGGAGAGCGATTCCTCAGCCGTTGTCTGTTTTTATCATTTGGTCGCTGTAGCGACCACGGGACGGCACTTCCTGGCCCATTGGAGGCAAGGTGATGGCGCGGTGCCGGCCAATCAGGCGCTGAGTCGCATGGAGGCGGAGGTGGCCCTCACAGAATACACTGGGCTCTAAACAAATCATTTTCCACCAGAGGATTGTGGAACACATCTGTCTGTCCTGTTACCGTGTTCGGTGGTAACCCCCATCCCCACCCCCCACCCACACTGCTGGCTCTCTCTCCGTCTCTCCCAAACTCTTATATCCATCTACCGCTGCCTCCGTTATTTCCTCTTCATCTCTCCTTCTCTTTCTCTCCCTCTATATTCTCTTAAGTGGAAATACTCAATTCCAAATGGTCAATACCACATTTGACCAAGGCTAGCTTCCTAACCCCACACAACCCCACACAACCCCACCCAACCCCACCCAGCCACCAGGACACCAATGTCTGTGACCAGAGCTTCCATTCTTCCTTCCTGTAGCTAACTGGCCACATTAACATCATTTAAAAACCCTGTATCTCCAAAAAGACAGCTTTTTAGGAAAGGAGGAAAAACTAGCTTGGTTACTATGTTACATTACTCAGATTTCGGTTGCATTGTGTTTTTAATAAATCGCGTTTGTCACAAAGCCATGAAAACAGCGACAGGAGTACAGAACTAATGATGCTATCATGCTGTTCGTGAATCAAACTGCAGAAAGGGGATGCCTGGTTTGTATTATGAAACCAACAACATGTTCACTATGTGGAGATCCATCAGGGCAAGCGGGCGTGTGAAATCAGTCACACTCAACTGGGGCCTGCATGCAGTAGCCTTACAGCGTTGCCTCAGACTGAAACCCTAAACACCAGACTATTTTTAACTCTGCTGATATCTCTGCGAGCGTGCACTGCCACAGAGCTGCAGAACAGAGCGGAGTCTGTTTTAGTGAATGTCCTTCTCTATGGCGAGGATCCGAGCAGAAGCTCTTCCTTAAAGGCAGCGTCCTGTGGTTCCCCCAGCATCCCTCCCTCTGGCTGAATGAGGGGGGGTTCGGCTTTGGGTGGAAGACCGCTCCGTGGGGAGGAAGGCTGTACCGCGGCCCGAGGGGCTCTGCAACTCCTTACCCTCAGTTCAGAGCCAACATCGATGCTCATCGAATCAGTGCAGACGACGCTGTTAGTCGATCCAATTTGCCGAACAGATTAAAACAAATCCTCGGTGTGATGAAGAGAGATACCAAATATACCTTGGAGAAGACAGGAGGGCTTAATTACAGAGACAACCTCAGGAACACAAGTGTGTTATAGAGTGTTTTAGCTGCCACAAGGTGTTGTTACTTGGCTGTACACTTTATTGTGGGCACACGTTGCATTTATTATTTTCACCTGTCTGCTTGATTGAGCCGGAGGCATTATTGTTACAGAGACACTTTCAGAATCAGCCAGATATCAGGGGATTATCACTTCAGTTTGTGATTTTTATTAAAAAAAACAAACAAACTAAAACATAAATTGTGTCATGAGCATAATCATCAGTAACTGCATATCCACGGCTATGCCTGAGCTTGGGGGTTCCACTCGATTGCTCTTGTCTTGTGGGTTCCCTGTGTGGTGTATGGTAGCAAGATATGAGTTTCGTTTTTGTGGTGTGTTTAACAAATGCCGTCTGAGTCTATTACTGGGTGCTAAAGAAGGTATGACTACTCTGCTTTTAAAATAAAGTGTTTTGTGGCGTAAAGAAAATCAGGATGGGTCATGGTGGTCCCGTCATGGCGTCCCGGTCTCTGTCACAGACTCCTGTTCGTTAGACCCCGCCTCAGTTTGGCTTGTTCACTGCACCAAATTAACACAGCAGTGCAACCCCAATCCCCCGCCCCCACCCCCAATCCCAATCCCTCCCCTCCACTGCGGCCAGGCAGCCTGGATCTGGTTACCGTGGCAGCCGTCCTCGTGTGGTTACCGTGGCAGCCGTCCTCACGTACCCCCTGGATTTGTGGGTTTCCCCCCTGTCATTACAGCTATGTTTAGCTCCGCTCCTCCCCGGCACCGGAGGGTAAGTCCCTGGTGGCACAGGACACCTCCCTCTCAGCTCACACCTCATAAATCCCAAAACACAGATGCTGATCCAGGATCAGGTGTCGACAGATATTCCCAGCCTTATCCACAGTGAGCTACATAGTGAAGCTGATCCTCGGTCAGTTCATCTACTCATCCTTATGAATACAGGGTATTCAGGTAGACCAGGGCACAAATTGGTAAACTGTCTTGATCTGAAGCACTGATCTGGGATCAGGTTTTCGAGTCATTATCCCAATCTTATCTATTGGGAGAGAAATATTAAACTGATCCTAGATCAGCACTTCTTCTCTGAGATGAAAGAGCAGATGAAAGATTCATCTCTCAGATGAATCTTGTTCATCTTGTCTGCGGTCAGCAACTGTACCAGCTGTAGAACTGCCCCTCTTACATACAGTCCATTATCCAACCTGTGCAACTGCCCCTCACACCTACAGTCCGTTATCCAACCTGTGCAACTGCCCCTCACACCTACAGTCCGTTATCCAACCTGTGGAGCTGCCCCTCTTACCTACAGTCCGTTATCCAACCTGTGGAGCTGCCCCTCTTACCTACGGTCCGTTATCCAACCTGTGGAACTGCCCCTCTCACCTGCAGTCCGTTATCCAACCTGTTGAACTGCTTTTATTCATGTCCTCTTTGCCCCATGACCGTAGGTCCTTTTGTTGTCTGACTTTCCCTCCATTAAAGCATCCCTCTTCTTGGTCACACCCCCCCCCCCCCCCCAATGGCCTGTCTCCCCCCTCAGGCTCAAGCCCACCTGTGTGCACAGCAGCTTTGCTTACCCAGTCCTCTACTTATTGTGGGTTCACTACGTTTTTTGTGTCATTGAAGTTCTCACTAAATCCTCGAATCCGTTTTCCACAATTTCCCCGTCACACCTACAATGGTACGTGATGATATGTTGTAGGTTGATGAAGTGATTTCTTGTGCTGGTTGGGACATTATCTTCTATGGATGTCGTAAGACGCTCTGGAATTGAGCGTTAGCCGCGTGCTTACGTGTAAACAAACCCGTTTTATCCCATTGACAGTAATGCATCAGTCAGCGTTGGCGTATTGGAATTGGTCACGTAATTCCAATACGGGGCGAATGAGCCAGCTCTGTTTCAGCACCGCTCGCGTCTAGCTTCTGACATCCCTCCCGGAGTTTGCAGCGGTATCCAGACCGCGGGAATGCCCCGCCGGATGGTCACTCCCGCGATCGATCTGGACCACGAGGTGTTGAGCACAGACGGGTGATTCATTGTTTCTGCGGAACAAAAGCAGACCGTTTTGATTACACAAGCGACACAGATCGGGGTGGGGAGGGGGGGCCTCCCAGCTGTGTCCTGTAACAGAAATCGGCCGCGCCCTTAATTCTGGCTGGACCTCAGTGGCTGACCTCAGCGTGGGGGACGGGGGAGTGTGAAATCTCATCCCTGGAGCTCTGATGTAAAAATCTACACCAGTCTCTCTCTGTCTCACACACCCTGTTTTACACACAAGAATCTAAAACAAACACAAACTCATACGCTACAACATTTATGTATTAAACACACAAAAACACACCACTCATCTGTCTCACTCACACACAAACTCTAATAACGCACATCTCTCTGTCTGTGTGCATAAAGAGATGTGTGGTTGTAGCTCATACATGTACGACACACAACACGCAAAGGTACACATGCACACACACTCACATTCACACAAACACACTACATATTGACACACACACTCATACACATGTCTACAAGCAGATGGGGAAAAAACTCCTTCCTCTCCACCCTGGTTCGGGGGTTTCTGGGCGCACGCCTTCACACGCCTGAGAGAGGGGCCCACAGACACAGTCTCTCATGTGCCTCAACGCAGCGGTGTGTGAGCACATGGACTGGTCTCGGCCCCACCAGAGAGGAGGGCGACAGGGGCCCCCAGCCAAACCCAAGAACATAGCCACATGGGCAGGGGCTGCTATTATTTCCCAGCATGCCCTGGGCCCTGGCATGCCACATGGGGACTATCCCTGAGCCCATCAGGCCCACTGCTGTAATTACACTGTAACCAGGCTCGGCCGGGCCTCTCTAATACTCAGCGTTTTATATATATAGCCACCACAGAGCTGTTTGTGAAATAACAGGCCTGTGTCTTATTGTCAGGGCGGCGGTGCGAGGTTCGTGTTTGGGTTCAACCTATCGGGGAATGTGTGGTCTCTGTGTGCGAAGGAGGCCCTAATTCTTCGCAGATGATCTCGGTTTGTGACTTTTCCGGAATCGCCGGTATCGTTCTGTCGAATACACAGAATTTAAGGGTCAGGTTTAGAAACGGGCAGCTTTGGGTGATATGAGTTTAGATTTTTAACGTGGGTAAAATCAAGGGAAGTCCTGAATAGTCGTAGAAAGGTTGGTGGTCAGATTGACAGTTGAAGGGAAAATTGTTGGAGATGCAAATCCTGAAGCTGCACAGTTCTTTGAAAGTCGACTATTTGGTTTCTAAAGTGTGTTTCAGCACCAGACTTTCAAACCCACAGGCCACTACTGTGGCAAATCAGACGCAAAAAACACTCACACTAAACTGACTAAACTAGAAAGTGTATTTCTGAGGTTTAAAAAGAAAAATTACACATTTGTTGTCATGTTGTTTCAATACTCATCCTGGGTATGGTCAAGTACTGCTGTTTATGCATTTTTTTTAAGAAATGGTCATATTTAGTGACCATTTAAGATATTTTGTGTTGGAGTTTTATTGATAATTGATCAGTTAAATCTCAGAATTGCTAAACCATCTGTAACTGGACTGGTTACATTTGCATATGCATAACTGACCTTACCATGGCCTTACCTTTCCTGCTGACCCACTACATTCTTGGAGAGCAAATCCAGGTTTCCTGCCGGGGGGGTTGCTTTTTTAAGCTCTTGGGTTCTCTGTCCTCTGATCCCTATACACACCAGCACACCAATATACAAAACATAACACAGCAAGAAAAATTAAAAATAGTGAAACCTCAGAACATACAACCCAAAAATAGCATCAATTTCCATGAGCGCAGATCTCCAAGCCATTGTGTAAATTCAGGCAGCTCTTTAGAAGAGCAACACACAGATCAGCTCCCTCACTGGCTATGTAAACACTGCGTTTTTCTACCTGCAGAGCACGGTGTGGTCCGGCGGATCGTTGCGTTCCCATTCTATATCTGGAAGACGTATGCTCTTTCCATCATGGGGTCAATACAGTCCCGCTAACTGGTAATGCTGACATCAGCGGGCGCAGTCAGCGGCCTAACAGATTAGCACTGAATGCATTTCAGACACAGGTGTTGAGGAGTTTTATTGCTGTGGTCATCACCCCCGCGTTGTATGAGGTGCACGATGGCCCCTCTCCCTACCCCATGTCCCTGTTTGCTGTGGCAGATTCACCGTGGCATTCCCAGCCAGAGAGAAAAATGGGGCACACATTTGCCCACGCAAAATGTAGGACCACATCGGTGCCCGGCACTAAAAGATTTGGGTCCAGCTTATCAGATCTTAAAGATTTGGCAGAACCCAAATGCCTCTAAAATGGAGTGTTCTGGCTGAAAGTCTAACTAAACCTCAGACTGGTTCCATCTTTAGGATTGGTTACCTCTTTAGTTAACAGCTCATTCAATATATTAAACCCCAACTTAGTTGAAATAGGTTACCCTCAACATTCAGTGTAAAGTCAATGTGTTATTTTACACGTGGTTGATGTCCTGTCTTTGAATTTCAATGGAATCTCCTGAATGCCCATAAATTAACATGATAGTCCAAAGGTATCAGCGTAATGCTTTTATTGAAACGGGTCCTCTGCAGACAAACAAGTCTGCGCTTTTCTTCTAAATATCATCAGTGTGTGGTTCGTGACCCCCATGTCGTTCGACATCCTCAGTGTTTAAACTGAACTCGAGAGGGCAGATATTACAGCTCATGTTGCTCATCAAACGCACTTATTTTACTTGAGCTGAGCTTTTCTTCTTCTTCTGTACTATTGTACTGCACTTCTGTCGGTTCCCCAATGTCCTTTACTCTGAGCCTACATCTGTTCTGGGCAGCTAATGTATGCTTTACCTCACAGGCTTAAAGGTGCATCTTTATTTTGAGTCTCAGTAAGTTATCCACAGGGATAGTTTTTGCACTGGAAGGGAAAAACTGTGGAGCTCATTCTGATAGTAGATGTGCAGCAGAAGTGGCCGGTATCTAGCCTGTTATCTTCCTGCTGACTGTATTAGAAATACTGCATGCGAAGCATGTCTGCATTCGTTCAGAAGTTGTGCCACTTTATATGGAAGGAGAGTGATAGACTCTGTAACTTAACTGTTACAGAAAGCCCAGCCAGTGAGTTAATACCGGTTAGCGGTCCATGTTAGCACAGCAGCGACTGGCTCAGCTCTCACCAGGGAGAGTATGGGGTTAAAACCAAATTAAAACCGTATGGTTTTATTGCTCTCTAGCGGCCTCTCCTGGCTGGCTGGACACCTGCGATTTGCGAATTGTGCGTATGTTGACTTTGTGTTTCTCCAGTGACATCAGCGATGTTCGGTTACTGTTGCATGTGATGTGTGGAAAGAGGTGGGGACTAATCGTGACATGAATCAGATGAGATGCACCTGCTCGATAACTCCTCTATAGTCTGTAGAGACAGATGGATAGATATATTCCATGGACACATTATACACATCACACAAACACACAAATGTATAATTATTTTTGAATGATTACATTTTGTGTGTGTGTGTGTGTTTTTAAAATGTGCCCTTGTAACGTTGTCAAGCGTATTTACAGCTTTCCGAGGGTCTTATTATCAAAGTAGCTAGCAGAGTCTTCCTTAACTCCTGTGAATTCCAGTGTTTGGACATGCGGGATTAATACCTGTTGATGTGATTGCGACCGCTGCATTAACATTTCCCTGCATCTGTGGCCTGTCTCAGGCCACGCTGTGCTGTCTTTAATTCACCCATTACGGCCCACATGTCAGAAGAGTAACTGACCTGAATAAGGACGTTACAGAAGTGATACTCTCTCATTTTCTCCAGTCTGCCATTACGGCTCTGACTGTTCCTCTCCTCTAATGACTCAGCCGGGAGAGTCCGAGGCAAAACTGGGCCGATAACTAATGCGGCCTGACTAAAATATCACCAAAGCATCTTCATATTTCAGGAATCCTGATCGATTGTTACCCTGGACGGTGAATGTACTAAGGTAATTAATGAACGCAAGCTACTTAGCTGTGTTACACGTTATATAACAAAACACCTTCAAATGCCAAAACTACTAAATATACTGTGGCACATTACAGAGTGAGATTACACTAATGTGTCAATTCTTTGGAGATGTGAAAGTGTGAAATCGGGCGTGGGAGTCCAAGTCGTCTTTTGATGTGGTTTCCAGAATCGTAACCGAGAAACGTTCGCCTTTTGTCCTGCTGCAGCAAAGCTAATTTTCTCAAGCCCAATGTTGTAAGGTTTTGGAGCGGGAAGGTGGAGATCAAGGCGGAGGGGGAGACCTGTCTTTGCAAGATCCAGGGCAATTAGCTTAAAGACCTGGGCGGAGCTGCCATTTTGGCTCTTAGATATCCCAGGTGGAGACCTACACAGACAGGGCTGTAAGTTCAAAGCTATGTGGAGCTGTCATTTTGGCTCTTACGTGTCCCGCAGGCAGACCCACATAGACAGGGGAGGGAGCTCAATTATAAGCAGAGCTGCCATTTTGGCTCTTACAGGACCCAGAGGCAGACCCACGCAGGCAAGGCAGAGAGCTCCATCCTCTGCAGAGCAGCCATTTTGGCTCTTACACTTCCCAGTGGCAGACAGGAAAGCACTCATTTTTCAGAGGATCCCTGTGCATTGTGGCCTCTCTCCCCTCTCCATCCCTCCCCTGCTCGAGCGCTATCCTTGATGATGGCAGCTAACTTTACTGCAGCAGCCAAGTTTCTCTGTCTCTTGCCCAGCTCCTGAATTGAAAAGCCCCGCGCGTTTTCATTACCGCCATTCTGCTCATTTTCATTAACGCCGCTCTGCGCCCCATATGTTGCCTTAAATAATTCATCCCCTGATTCCACGATTGTCTTTTTTGATTTTCGTTGGCTCCATGCTCAATTCGCCAAGAGGTGTTTGTTCACGCAGGTTGTTTTTTTTTTTTTTCTTTTTTTTTTTGTCAGCTGCAAGTTACGGAAAGAGTTCAGACAAGGACTGTGGAGTTGTTCTTTTGTCTGACAGAGGGAAGGTGGAAAACCCAAGTGCTGCTTCCATACCTCCCTGGGTCAGAATGAAGGAACCCCACAGGTTAAAAAGGCAGCATACCAAGAACACAGCACTAAATAACAGTCTTCATATCAGCTCGTTCAGGATGTCCATACGACCCCTTTCATCTCCCTTATGTTCTCAGACACGGGGGAAACTGTAGAAGTCTGTAACGGTGCAGACATTCAGCCCTAATGGGCGCAGTGTGTGTTGAGTATGTGATGGGGGGTTGAAGCTCTCCTGGTGGGAATGCGGTGTCTCCAGGTTTATGCACTGATGGAAAAAAACACTGTGCTTTGGGCTGGTCGGATTTATTGCAGTCCCAAGTCCAGGTCCCTGATCTCAAATGGAGAACATAAATAACATGTAGAACTTTGGGAACTTATTAGACTAGGCCTATCGTCTGATTGTCGCCATCATCTCAGGTGGATTTGATTTGGGGGGTTGGGGGGTGGGGGGTGGGATGATTTATCCAGGTGAGCCCTCTCCTTTCAATCACTGCCTCTTGGAGGAGCAGTGTCTGCCGACTGTTTCTGCACTTCCGTGATTCGTTGAAGTCTTTTGTTTTTGAGCCAACGCACCTTCTTGCCTTCATGCCTGGCGCACAGACACATGCGCGCACACACTCATTGGTTAGTGGAATTGATTATATTCAGCTGTGTATTTGAAGGGAAATGCAAATCTGCAGACAGATGTAAAGGTTTGGTTCCTGATGGTATTTTTTTTTGTGTGTCTCCTTGCCAGGTATGAGAAGGTTCCGGTGATCCTGGTGGGGAACAAGGTAGACCTGGAGAGCGAGCGGGAGGTGTCCTCGGGGGAGGGGCAGGCGCTGGCCGAGGAGTGGGGCTGTCCCTTCATGGAGACTTCGGCCAAGAGCAAGACCATGGTGGACGAACTGTTCGCCGAAATCGTGCGGCAGATGGACTACGCCGCCCAGCCGGACAAAGACGACCCCTGCTGCTCCTCCTGCAATATACAATAGCCACAAAGCCCAGGAAACGGGGGGGTTGGGCTGGACAGGAAGTCCACAAACAGGAAGTTAACTGCACAGAAAGGGTCACAAACACAGACACACATTCAGACACAAATAACGACAGAAATAAAAAATAAACAAAACAACAAAAAAAACCAAATGGGGAGGGGGGGTTTCTGTAACAGGTGTTTAACCATTTCCTCCACATAACCAGTCTGAAGCAGTACATTGGCAATTATGTGGATAAAGGCTTGAGAGAAGTCGCAGAAAGATGATGGCTAACTGGACTAGAATGCACTCGCCTTACGTTCTCCTGTTTCCTGCACTTTCACATGTTCGTTTGGGGGTGGGGAGGGGGGGGGGACTGTCGGCAATCAGCTTCAAGACCTCAGGGAAAAGAGGTCATTGCTTTGTTGTGGCGGTTTGGTTTTGGTTTTAGTATTTATTTGAAATTGTTTTTATTTTTAATTTTTTTTTTTGTTCACATTGACCCAGATTTCTGTGGTGACAGCCAGTGACAGTGTGAGTGTGTTTTTCTCCTCTGAAGCCACTCGGACCAGAGAGTAGCAGACGTGTTCTGGTGCGGCCCAATCCCAGGCGAGAGATTATCCCCTGATCCACTTGTTTTAAACATTGATGAGTGATTGATTTGTGTACCGGGTTTCTCCAGGCTGGGAAGGAGAGGCCAAGGGGATTTTTTTTTCATTCTTCACCAAAGGAACTAAAAAGGCAGCAGAAAAGCAACCCCCTCCCCCCATTTTCTGTATTTAATGAAATGGGGCGAAAAGGGACATCTCAACCGAAACTCATCATCAACTCTCCTCCTGGAGATGCTACCCATAAGCAGTGTGTGGAATGGGCATGCCAGTTTTTTTTTTTTTCATAACCTAATTTTTAAGCCCATAATTTCCAGTTTTAAATGGCTGCAACTGACAAGAGAATCAAAAAAAAAAAAAAAACACAACTTTTGATCCTGATAAATCACAGGCACCATCGGTCAGTATTTAAAACCGTTGTAGTCGTTAATTACGGTTGTCATTTTTCCAGGAAGTTATCCAGCATTTTGACACCTGATTGGTTGTAAAGACAGCTGCTCAGAGCATCATCCAATCACATCGCCATGTGTCGCCATGCCATCCCATTCCTCTTTGCATTCAGAGTATTCTAATTGATTGTATTGATAATTCTAGTAGTAATACAAAACCATAATAAGACACAAAACCTAGCTGCAAATAACATGTAAATATTTTGTAAGGGGCCTGTGAGCTCTGCAGAATACGCTGACTCCAGCGAGCGGAATTTGTTGACTGTGAGCATGGCTAGTGAATGACAAAAGGGCATTGTTTGCGGTGAGTTTAAAGCAGTTCGAGGTTTGCTTGCGAGTGTGTGCGCACACGAGTGTGTGTGTGTATGCGTGTGTGTATGCATGAGTGTGAACAGAACAAGTCCCTGGGTCAAACCTCAGGAATAGGACACTGAACTGTGGCATCTGTGTGACGATGTGAAATAGACCTACCTTGTTTCCATTTTCATTGATGATTTTATATTTTTATGTGAACATTTAGCACCCATCCACCATCCCAGACACACACGCGCAAACACGCGCACACACACACGCAAGCACACATTCATACATTGAATGGTGACATTGTTTTATTTGAAACCAGGACATGACCAAAAAAAATGTCCATTCTGTTGAAGGTGAATCTTTTGTGAAGTGACATGATTACTTCCAGGTGTTTTTCAGCCCCACTTTTTCTGAGGGGGAAAAGGACTAAACGTTTCAGAAATCAAAGAATCTGAAAAGCACGTCGTGTCTTGATTCTTTCCTGAGCCATTTGGAATGCGTGGCGGCACAGAGGACGCGCGGCAGCGTGATGAAGTGCTGAGAGGAACTGCTCTCCAGTCCCCGGGGAACTTCTCAAGAGCCTTGATTAAAGAAAGCTCATCAGCGACAGCCTTTCATTCATCATGGATTATTATTTTTTACATTTTGCTTTGCTTCATAAACACCATTCTTTTCTTGAAAATGAACTTCAGGGGGAAGATTACAAAGCAGTTTTTTTTTTTTTTTTTGATTTGGGACCAAATACATACTCCTCCATTTCTGGACACCGCCCTATGACATAAACTTCAGTGTGCAAGAGTTCAGCAACATTCAGTTCTGCTTTGGATAATTAATGTTGCACTTTGTATGACTTCAAAATGTTGACACCCAGGAGGGGGGAGTGGAATTAATTGTGCCTCCCTGCTCTGTTAAGGACAAATAGCAGTGGTGTCTGAAGACATAATGGTGGTGATGATGACAATAACAATAATAAAAATGAAAGAGTGATGAGAGGTTTTGTGTTTTTTTTTCCTCCCCTGGGGATAGGCTTGGGTTTGTAAGATTGCAGCTGAAGATTCATAACTTGGCGATCCTATGGTTTTTTTTTTTTTTTTTTAATTTTTGCTTTTTATCTTCTGATATATTTTGCTGGCTTGATTAAATGTTAGTTATTACATTAGTCATTTAACAGATACTCTTGTCTGCAGGGACTATCAACATGAGTGAGCATAAATATGCCCAAAAGAGTTTAAGGGTAGCAGTGGTACTGATTTGGCTCACACCACTTGATGACCAGAGAGTGCTGGTACAACTTCACTAAACACTAATGTAGTTTACCATTCTAGCAGGCTAGTCCTCAACTTTAACGTCTTACTCTTACTCCACGTGGAATTAATTTAAATTGTGTTTAAATGGCTCTCTTCCTACATGACTTTGACTTGGCATTTTTCAGAAATGCATAGAAATGTGTCCCAAAGTAAAACACAAAGATGTCAAACAGATTTTTTTCTTTAGGGATGTTGCCTCTGTCTCTTGTGCTGTGGGCCGGGTTCACCCAGGGAGACGCACCCAATCAGACGCAGTCATGCCTGCTGCTGCACCACGGGGAGCGCACATCAATATTTCACATCTGTGGGGAGGAGCTCATCTCTGGAGCGCGCTCAATGCGATCGGCGACGTGCCCTGCAGGGAAAAATGGGCGTGTGCCACTGTGTTCAGTGAGTGCGCAACGTCATCGTCTGTTCGTTTTGATGTCATCATCAGTGATCAGTGTGGGTGTGATGTCATTGTCTGTGTGGTGTCATCGTCTGTGTGCAGTGTGGGTGCGTGATGTCACTGTTTTACTGCAGTGCTGCAAGGTGTGACATTGAGAGAAGAGACACTACCCACATGGATAAAATATTTTGAAATAAATATATGATCAAGATACTGTATCATTTTACAATATATGTTAAAATACACAAATGCTGTTAAATGCTTGTAACTATTATACAGAAAAACTATTTGTTTTTTTAATGCTTCAAATTTGGGTGCAGTCATCAAAATATATCTGTTGGGTGATGCTGAATGTGACTCTCTGTGAAGCTATCTGAGCTCCTGCTCCACAGGGCCCAGCTAGCATGTGACCTTGAGCTTGACCTTGAGCTGCCTGTCTGTCATTTATCCAGTGACGGCTCCCACGAGCCCCTCTACTGCCTTCCCTCCAGGACCCACACTGCTACAGTGCTACACTGAAATACATGGAGTAGGCTGCAGCGAAGAAGAAAGACAACATTAAACATTTAAACATATTTTTCATGCACTCCTTAGTTTACCGCAACTCCATGTGTTACCTGTGAATTCATGCATGAGGTGAGTGCACTTGACTACGGCCAGACAGACCATGATATGATAGAGCTCTGAAAATTACAGCTTCTTCCTAAACCCTAGGCCCAGCCCCCAGTCCTTAAGCCCCACCTCCAGCCCCAGCCCTCCAGCTCTAGCCCCAGCACCCAGCCCTCCACCTCCAGCCCCAGCCCTCCAGCTCCAGCCCCAGCACCCAGCCCTCCACCTCCAGCCCCAGCCCTCCAGCCCCAGCTCCAGCCCCAGCACCCAGCCCTCCAGCTCCAGCCCCAGCACCCAGCCCTCCACCTCCAGCCTCAGCCCTCCAGCCCCAGCTCCAGCCCCAGCACCCAGCCCTCCACCTCCAGCCCCAGCCCTCCAGCTCCAGCCCCAGTGCCCAGCCATCCAGCCCCGGTCCCTGCTTCACCTCCGGCTCCACTGGCCTCCTTCCACGGGTGTCACTGAGGTCTGGCTGGCCCTTCTCCAGACCTCCCCGCCTGCACAAAGAGAGGGGGAAACTGCAGCCAGGAACCAGGGCCTGCTCAGCACATCAAACACACAGGAACTAATCATAGTGCCTTCACTGGGGGACAAGGTGCATTCAGGTAGTGTGCAGAGTGAAGGAACATGCTTTTGGCACAGCTGAGCATTGTGGGGCTGGTCCATTACCGTTTACAGCAATAGGACCGGGCAGTGCAGCAACAGCTGCCTCACTGGGAAAATATAGGGGGTAAGCTGGCTAAAAATACCAGTGTCATCACTCTCTACTGCCCTCTCCAGGCCGTCTGGGCACCTGCAGGCTTGTGAACTGAACATGTTGACTTTGTGCTCCTCTGACAGCATGCGCAGTTTGATTTGTGTGTATAGCGATGGCTGGTTGTCACATGAATCAAAGGAGTCACATGATTGGCTGCTTCCTCTTGAGTTTGTGGAGGAGGTTTGGAAGAGAGTAGCAAATAAAAATGTTCAACTTGAGTGGGAAGAAATGAGAAAGAATTTTAAAAATTCAGAAGACATGAGCCATTTTTCATGGTTTTCTGTTTTCTGGAGCTTAGTTGTCGTAATGATGACTGACAGGACAATGGGATGTGATCTTTTGTGTGCAGCCTGTTTGTTTTTGCGAAGATGTTGCCGAAAGCCTAATAACATGGGAGAAACTCCCAGAGATGAAAGTTCCCCTGTTTGAGAAATTAAAGGTTGTGTCCTACAGTATAACTACAGCCTTGGGCAGCGTGTCAGTTTTTGTGTGAAATCGGACCCCTTCCTCCAGATCTCCCCTGTGGAAATGGGGCAGGGAACCCCCCTGTGGAGTGCGGTTTTAGGTTTGGGGCAGGCCCAGCAGATTGGGTAGTATCACACTGACTGGCAGGGAAGAATGAATGGGAGAGATTAAACGCCCACAATGAGAGCCCAGCTCTGAATGTGAGGTGCACGACCAGCTTTTATTCATTTCCATGTGCGCTGGAATGCGTGTGCATGCATGCGTGCGTGTGTGCGTGCGTGCATGTGAAAGTGTACCCGTGTGTCCGTATGTAAGTGTGCTCTTTCGTCCCTGCAGTGCTTTTTGGGCTCTGGTGATTATAGAAACCTCTTTTACTTTGACAGTGATTACCCAATTCTCTGTCTAAAACAGGTCTGAAGCTGTGTGTACTTTGACTGGTTAAACATGAGCAACTCTCTGTCAACATGCACCTTTCATACACATACTGTGTTGAAATATTGCGTTGTTTCAGTTTAGCTAAGCCAATCCATTCAAGCAATAACATTCCTGGGTGCTCATTTCAATAAAAGTATATCATTCATTTTATTATATTTTTTCTTTTTCGGGAAGGAGTTCTTTACACCAAAGTTAGGAGACAGCAGATATACTTGGTTAAAATGTGAAAAGTTGGAGTGAAATGTAAACAGCAGACAAGGGCCTCTGCATGTCATTTACTTTGCTTTCCGGGGGTTTGTTTTTCGGAGTTTTGAAAGTTGGCTTCGTGCAGGCAAATGGCAGCGGAGGCTGTGCATCGGGGGAATTGCGCGTTAATAGATTCAAAGACGTTTCTGGAAGTGATTCCCCCGAGATGGCTGTCAACAGTTCTCGCCTACCTGAAACAAGCTCTACTTTTCCTTCGGCTTGTTTTTGGGTTTTGTTTTTTTTTTTTTTTACCCTTTCTCTGTCTCTGGCTGATACTGTGGCAAGGTCTAAAGACCAGTCAGGGCTGTAAAGTGGAGGACAAATGAGATCGAAAGAAGGCCCAAATGAGAGAGGGCTTTGGGATGTGAGTCCTGTCTGAGGGAGAGAGAGATACACACTGAGACAGCCCCAAAACCTCACGTGAGCCTTTCCTGGAGATCATCATAAACCTGTGGTGTGCAAACCCAAAACTTCCAAAACATCCACAAGAAATACCGTAATGGAAATTAGTTTCATGCATTTTTTAAGTGCCACCATTATGCCACGTGCCTTCAGTTATATGCCTTATGCTGCTGTTTTATTTATCTTTAATTATATTATGAATAATTACAGTTCAGCCAGCAAACATATTCAGTTTTGACCTCTCCTAAAGCAAACCTAGTTTCTTTGTAAGCGCTGTTTACATTTTATATTCATATGCTGTGGCTTGTGAGTCATCCTCATTAAACCGAGCATCTCAGACGGCCACCTCATGTGACCTGGGTGTCTAGAAGTTCGCTGTGACTCGCTATGTGCAGTGTCAGTAGAGTCCGTACCTCCTCTCACACAGAGTGACCCTCAGTGTCAGTAGAGTCCATACCTCCTCTCACACAGAGTGACCCTCAGTGTCAGTAGAGTCCGTACCTCCTCTCACACAGAGTGACCCTCAGTGTCAGTAGAGTCCATACCTCCTCTCACACAGAGTGACCCTCAGTGTCAGTAGAGTCCATACCTCCTCTCTCACAGAGTGACCCTCAGTGTCAGTCGAGTCCGTACCTCCTCTCTCTCACAGAGTGACCCACAGTGTCAGTACAGTCCGTACCTCCTCTGTCACACAGAGTGACCCACAGTGTCAGTAGAGTCCGTACCTCCTCTCTCACATAGTGACCTACAGTGTCAGTAGAGTCCGTACCTCCTCTCACACAGAGTGACCTACAGTGTCAGGAGAGTCCGTACCTCCTCTCTCACACAGAGCGACCCTCAGTGTCAGTAGAGTCCGTACCTCCTCTCTCACACAGAGCGACCCTCAGTGTCAGTAGAGTCCGTACCTCCTCTCTCACACAGAGTGACCCACAGTGTCAGTAGAGTCCGTACCTCCTCTCACACAGAGTGACCCACAGTGTCAGTAGAGTCCGTACCTCCTCTCTCACATAGTGACCTACAGTCTCAGTAGAGTCCGTACCTCCTCTCTCACACAGAGTGACCCTCAGTGTCAGTAGAGTCCGTACCTCCTCTGTCACACAGAGTGACCCACAGTGTCAGTAGAGTCCGTACCTCCTCTCTCACACAGAGTGACCCTCAGTGTCAGTAGAGTCCGTACCTCCTCTCTCACACAGAGTGACCCACAGTGTCAGTAGAGTCCGTACCTCCTCTCTCACACAGAGTGACCGTCAGTGTCAGTAGAGTCCGTACCTCCTCTCTCACACAGAGTGACCCTCAGTGTCAGTAGAGTCTTTAACTTACCCCGCAGAGTGCTCAAACTGCCTTTCCATCCTCAGAGATCCAGACACCCATCAGAAAACTGCCCCTCCATCTGGCGAGATTGAGAGACGCCCGTCAGTTTGCTGAGCATTTTGGCTAGAGAAATCAGTGTTAAGTTATCCAGATGTTGCACAGGAGATGGGACAGCATCTGGAGTTGAGTTTATGAGGCCTATGTGCCAAAGTGCTTGGAGGCGGAGCGCGTCTTTTGATTCCAAATAAAATCAAACGTTACCAAGTTTACCCGTACAGCACATTTCACGGAACCGTTTATCAAAATGAGTTTTACAGCAGACCTCAGCATAGAAACCCTCAAAAAGCAAACCGCACAGCAGCAGAAGCAGGAGAAACTCCCCCGGCAGAAGGAGAGAAACATTGAGAGGAACCTAACTCTATAGAAGAGCCCATCCTCTCCTGGCCAGGTCAGGGTGCAAGCTGATGAAGACCCTCACGTCATCAGTGAGTCTGTGTTGCACCGTGTGCCATGAAGGCTAGCTTTGCCCTGTCTGAGCTGCCGCTGTTTAAAGAGAAAGTCCAAAACTCCCACCCTTGGTGCTTGGGGACCCCAGTGTGCGCTGGTGTTTGAGCTGTTAATTTTCTAATAGTCAGCCCATTTTAATATCTCATGGGGTATGACTTGCCCTCTTAATACCACTTTATGTCAGAAGCTGATGAGATATCAGTGTTAAACAGACCGAATGCTCCATGTTTATGTATGCCGTTTGAAGATGAACGATGAGCTCTCAGACAGACCCCCATGCGGCGGAGGCACTGGGCCTCACCGGACCTCTGACAGGCAGGTGTGACACTGGTGGAGTCTCAGAGGCACTATGGAAAGGGAGCAGAGCAGAGCGGCCTGGCAGCATCATTACGCATTAGCTCTGCTCCGCGCTCTCATGGCTATGCTGCATCGTTATGTGTTAGCTCTGCTCCGCGCCCTCATCGCTATGCTGCATCATTACGCATTAGCTCAGCTCCGCGCCCTCATGGCTATGCTGCATCGTTATGTGTTAACTCTGCTCCGCACTCTAATCGCTATGCTGCATCATTACGCATTAGCTCTGCTCCACGCCCTCATTGCTATGCTGCATCATTACGCGTTAGCTCTGCTCCGTGCCCTCATCGCTATGTTGCATCATTACGCGTTAGCTTTGCTCCGCGCCCTCATCGCTATGCTGCATCATTACGCGTTAGCTCTGCTCCGCGCCCTCATCGCTATGCTGCATCGTTATGTGTTAGCTCTGCTCCGCGCCCTCATGGGTATGCTGCATCGTTACACGTTAGCTCTGCTCCGCGCCCTCATGGCTATGCTGCATCGTTATGTGTTAGCTCTGCTCCGCGCCCTCATCGCTATGCTGCATCATTACGCGTTAGCTCTGCTCCGCGCCCTGTTCGCGATGCTGACTGTCAGCAGCACTGGGAGAGTGGTGGGGTTTGAGCTGGGAGTCACATGAGCAGGGTTCTCTCTGCTAACTTTACCATCTCTATGAAAATCAACCTACGCTGGAGTCTCTCTCTCCTGTCTCTGTCTCTCTTTCCCTATCTCCCCTGTCTCCATCCTTCCCTTACTCTCTATCCTTCACTCTCCATCTCTCTACATTTCTCTTCTTTTCCCTCCCCTCTCCTCATCTCTTTCTTTCATACCTTTTTTCTTTTTCACCCTCCCTCTCATCTATCCTCTGCCCTCTCTCTTTCCCCTTTTTCTCTCTCTCCTACCTTCCTTCTTTCTTTCCTTCTCTCTCTTTTACTCCCAACCTCATTCTCTCTCTCTCTCTTATGCTCTTCCCCCCTTCTTTTTCTTTCCCTCCCTCCCCTACCTTTTCCACCTCCCATCTCTCTCTCCTTTTTTTCCTCCTCTCTTTCTCTCCCTCCCTCTGAGAGAGAGGGCTCGCACCACAAAGTAGAGCATACACCTCCACAGGGATAAAGGGGGATTTTGGAGCATGAGTCCCACAAAAGGGCCTTAATCCCCCCATTGATCGGAGTTTGGAGCCTTACAAAGTCGTGCTGTGGTCTCCCAGCTCCATCACATCACCGCGGATGAAGGCTCTCGTTTCGCCCTCACAGTTTATGACGGTCACAGAGGAGCCAAAAACAGCTCCCAGAACACGGAAGGATTGGGCCTGCTGAAAGAGCCAGGTATGCTGGAGTCAAAGGTCACCAAAGTAGGTTCAACCACTGCACAGCTCCCCAACCTGGACAGTGAGCTGGTTTTAGTTTTCACCTTTAAATCAGCAAACTATATAAACCCAAGATACCAGGTGAGGTGAGCTGACTGTGTAATCGACCACTTTAATTGGTCAAATAACTGGTGAGTAATGAGGGAAGCTAGCAGACCCTGCAGATGCCCATGGTGGAGCGACTCTCTGATCGGGCACATACGCTGAACATGAAGAGCAAAGAAGTGATTTGACCAAACAGACCAACTCTGCCGAGGTTAAAGGTCACAAAAAGCAAAATCCACAACAAGTCAAACGAATCCAGCCATTGTGGGCCCTTGTGGTTTTTGGTGTACTCCCGCTCTTTAGTCACCGACCGATTTCAGTGCACACACCTTGATTCCAGGACCTAAACTGACAGCTGATTTAGAGGAAACCACACAGACCCGCAGCAATTTGGCCCTCTGTAACTGGAGTCTGGAACCCCTGCTATTCACACACAGACTGAATAAAGTCACGTCAGCTACAATACCCTATTGAGGAGCGCTCTGCATAAAACATAACGATAACACATGGAGGGCAAAGCAAAACATGTGTGAGCAGCACAGCGGGATTGGCAGTCTAAAGGTGTTTTCTCCTGACCGTGGGCCCCCAGGTGGAGCTCAGCCTTGGCGTACTGCACGCTGACGTAGCATGGATGCGAGAGGAGATGAACAGTACACAGGCCGGCATGGGGCCGCCATGAGGCCCTAATGAGAAGGTGTCATGGCAACCAGATGGCAACACATGAGTTGTCGATTTCACAGTCTAATTTGCAGCTGTAACAAGGAGAAAAAAGGGAATGTGTGTGTGTGTATGTTCCTGCATGACACGTATGCATGTGTTTGTGTGTGTGTGTGTGGAGGGACGGTTTGTCTGTAAAACAGCAGGGAAATGTTCTTTTCTTGAATGTGAATTATGCATGCTTGTGTTTGTGAGCCTTGTATGTGATTTGAATTGGAATGTTAAGATACCAATAGAACATAACTTTCACACCGCCGTCCTGCTGGATTATGGCCACATATTAACCTTCCGGACAATATGAAGTTGTCATATTTATGTCATGTTGCCTGATTCATTCATATCACATTTCAAGAAAATCGACAGAATACGATCACTGAACGTGTGCCTTGTGCATACATACAACTTCTGTTCATGCATAGACCATATATGTACCAATGTCATCATGGAAAATTCACAGAGACTGTAAAGAATAATAACAATGGAATCAATGGAATGAGTTTTATAGCATATTGATGTAGCTGCTTTATCACATGTTCACTGACAAGTTTATGTTGTTTTATTTGTATGTTTAAAAGTTAAACGTAGTTTACGGAGGCTTTGAATAGTCATTCTGGACATTAAAAGTTGCAGCATTTTTCCCTATGTTGGATGCTTACCCTTTGTGGAGTTTTGAAATGTGCAGCGTGTTCTTTAAAACATGCAGTTCCCCCTCCATTTCCTGGTTACTCTCCCAAAGCACGTAGGAGTCTGACACAAATTACACACTTAAACCCAACACAACCTGCAATTATGTGCGGTTTGGCGTTCAGCGAGGGCCTGCAGAAACAGCCATTCAGCGGTTGTAATAGCTGTATTGTGCTTTTGGGTAAGTTGAGCAGAACGCAGTTTTCACAAACCTCTGTGATATTTTCACTTTGTTTCTGAAAAAAAAACCTTTCAGAGGAGAAAGAATCAGGGAATGAGTTTGTTTGGTAGATAGAATTTCTCTGTTCTCAGTTCATCTCTTTCTCTCTAAATTGTTTTCACACTCTCTCAGTGATCTCTCTCTCTCTCAAAATCACTTGCGCTTTTTCTCCATCTCTCTCTCTGTCTGTATTTCTCTCTCTTTCTCTTGTTCTCTGAGTGATTGCTTACTCTCTAAAAATCATTTTTCCGTCTCTCTCTTCATCTCACGGTCTCTCTCTGTCTGCATCCTCTCTCTTTCTGTCTCCCCCCCCCCCCCCCCCCACACTCCACACTCTCATTGGTGTTGTAGAGGAGCATGCTAGCATAGTCGATAAATGTGTGTGTAATTGTGTGAGAGTCTGTCCCTCCTCCGCCCAGCTGTTCAGTATGTGGTGCACGGAGGCTCCCTCATGAGGAGAGTAACACGGGGTCTGGCTGAGGCTGGTTAGGATCGTTATTTACACACTACATGGAACCTGCCTCTCCCATCTAACACACATAGACACACACACTCAGTCACAGATACACACGTACACATAAACGCACAAAGGCATATGCATTCACAGGTACAACATACACACACGCAGGCACTCGCACTCACAGACAATCTCACAGATGCACACACAGACACACACTTACACACACAGACACGCAGTCACACACATTTGGTACCCACACACAGAATGGGAGTTCTGATCTTGGATCATGTTTCCTTGCTATGTCATGACCTCAGTCAAAGCAAACTGACCCTAGAACAGAGCTCCATCTCTGAGAGCCTGTACAAACAAGCAAAGTCCCATACTTGTTATTATTATATTTTACTTTTCTGATCGAGCACACATATTTGGAAAATGGAGCCTCACAGACAGTGAGTCGGGTTATTCGCTCTGTTGGCCGTCTGTGCGGACAGAGAAATCAGTATTCTGCACAGCGAGAGGTGGCCTTGAGGAGCAGAAACACAGGCATGGACAAAGACCGGGGACTTTTCCCCTCCTGTTTGAAATCATTTGGATATGACTGATTTATGCTGTTTGTCAGGAATCTTAAAGAAACTGCTTACATTACGCCGGATCTGAGCAGCATTCTGGATTAAAGAGCGGACTCAGAGCTGAAACATGGGCGCCTTGAGGAATCTGTCCTCGAAACAATCCAAGACCCGGCCAGAATGCTCCCCTCACGCACTCATAAATCCACCAGCACACGGACTCAGAATATTCTCTCCGCTGCACAAAGCTAACGAGGACTGTCTGCTTATGTTTGTTTTATGATGCGGCTGAGAAGGACAATTAAAAAGTTTAGGAAAAGTAATAACATACGTTTGAACCCACAATCTCTTTTAATTAGATTAAAAAGGCATCAATTGTGATTATATTCTAAAATACAGAGGTACAGTACAGACAATACAGGTATTTGGAGGCCTTTGTGGTGTTATCTGCTCAACAGAGTAAGTGCAATTAGAGGTCCCCCTGCTGGCAGATAGTAGTACTGCCCCTATGTGATGTCACAGGAAGTATGAAGAAGGGACATTTGGCCCTGGTCTGGGTCCATTTCTTCTTTTACTGTGTCTCCATCAAGCAGAAAACAAGAAGCTAAAAATGTGTGTATGTATTGTACTGTATTACTTGTGTAATGTTATGTGGCCTGGGACAACCACTCGTGCAAATGTATGGAGAAATACTTAATCTTTTCTTCCTTTTTTCAGGTAGAGATTTATACATCAGTGAAACAAAGTGACTAGATCTTAATCCCTCTGTGATTTAGAACAGACCAGCCTGTTTGAACTTTATACTGAATGTGATACATAACTCAATGTATATATTTGCTCCAAAACCAGAACATAAAATATACATATACATAACTATGGCATCATCTCATGTAACAATTTGTAAATTGTTAGTGAACATGTAATAATATACGCAATTACAACAACTGGAGAAAAATGAGGAGACAATTATTATTATTATTATAACTGGAGAAAATTATTCAGAAATTGTTGTCTACCTCATGCTCATCATATGATCATATGATTATGATTAACCCCCTGTAGTTTCCTCACCTCCTTAAGTCACTGCGAAAGGAATCAATAACGTAAACAGCAGGGCTGTTTTCAGAGGCAAACCCCTCACTAGGGATTGTGGGATGGATTTTTGTCCAGTGGTAGAGTCTGCCACAGCCTCACCTTGTCATCAGTCCCCTGATGGAAAGCACTGAGCGTGTGTGAGTGGAGATGTTATGAGTGAATGAAGTATCCTAAAATATCTGGAAAATACGCATGCATCCTAATTAGCTGAGGTGCTTAGCACAGGGGCCCGTAATAAACAAAAAATAACAACGTTTGGTAGACTTTTATAGATTGAAACAGACATTTTTATCCCTTGGGATTTTTGTCAGATTTAACGATGCTCCCAAAGGATTGAACCATTGTCTGTTTCACAAAATAAAGGTGCGCTTCAGCGCTCATGAATGCTGAGAGCATCGTTATTTCTTAATATAAGACATTCGTTAATGTTTGAATGAGGTATCCCGACACCACAAATATGGGTGGAGTCACAGTTAACTGTCAATCTTTACTTTATTAAACAAATGAAAATTTTTTGACAAGATGGCAACTCTCCAGAAGTCAAGTTTGCACAAACATTAGTCTGAGGAAATCACAATAAGTGCAGCTTTTTGCAGGCCAGTCCACCTGACCAATGTGGACGCGAGTGAGATAAGGATCGTTTCTGACAGTTTGTATCGTATAGTTGTACAGGTGATTTACTTTACCTGTACTACTATACCTGTCCTACTATACCATACAGATTCACTCAAGTGGAGGGTTGGAAACTGGTTATAAGGGAGTTTGTGCAAAATTAAGTTAATAATAAAGTGTGTAATAATAATAATAAAGAAAACTGTAATAGCACAAAAAAATCAAACAAAGCCTCGTTAAAGCAGACATTGAAACAAAAACTTTCAGAATACTTCACACAACTTTGGGGTGGGGTTGAGCCAGCTGTCACAACTGCCCCCCCCCCCCCCCCCAATAGACACAGGGATATTTGAGAAGACAAACAGCTGGAGAATGGCAGCTGGAATTAAAATAAAATATGATGAAGAATGTGCTGGGAGGAGAATGACAGCTCAGCGACAGGGCTGGGGGAGGGGCAGGGAAGGATGAGGGTGGAGGACGAGCACAGAGAGAGACTGCAGTCTGCAGTCGGCCTGGAGATGGGAGCTGGAGAGAGGCGCAGACTGCGACTGATGCTGGAACAGGACCACAGCAGCAGGGGAGGGTACCGAAAGCCTCCAGTCCAATCTAGGACTAATTGCCTGTTGTTTCAGGAGGAGGGGAAAATGTCCGCGGGTGGTGGGAGGCGTGTCGGGGAGGGGGTGTACCTCGGCAGCGGGATTAAAATGGGGGGAGAGCCGACCGCTGCGCAGGAATAACTTACAAATGTCTGGGGCTTCTTGATGTGTTCGCTTTGTAGAGTGATTTCAGTTTCTCCCCTCCTGTTTTCATTCCTGGACAAAACAATCCCAGAATTCATTGCTCCCCTGTAGGAGTGGGGGAAATGGAGGCTGCCTCTATATCTAAAGATTGATGACTGTACTCAATCCACTTTTGATATAGGTTTGAGATTTTTTCTTTGCAGTTTTTGTGTTACCTTTTATGATCACACAAAAAAGTGTGCCTGGGTTGATTGTGTGCTGGCTGTAGCATTCTTCCAAGATATTCTGGGCTATATTAAGGATATTCATACATCTCGACCAAAAAAAACAAACATCTCTCATGTAATGTCGCACATTCAACACAGATATTTCATAGGATGAAGAGAAACACCTGTTGGATATTCTTTCCATAAGAGATTTCCCCGTCATATGTGGGCGTAGCATACATGAGATTTTCACACCTCAACAGACGGCCTCTTACAATAGTGTAAAGACAGTTCTTCACTATCGACTCTAACAAAACTTATACACAGAATTATATGTAGTCTATCAGAGTTTATTGAAAACCCAACATTTTACTGTGTGTAAATAATCACGCTACACCAGAGGGACAACTGTCACCACTGTTGTGCTGAAACTTTCATCTGGATCTCAGTATTTTTCCATTTACATTCATAAAGCAAAGACCCATTTATCTATTCTGCACAGTGCAGTACGCAGATAACAGAGGGATTAACTCCGACAGTGTATCCGGTACTTTGAGATGACTACATCGATTTTCTCAACTCTTTTGTCTTTTAGTTAGCTGTATTCACTGACTTAGGAAGAAAGAGAACGTTAAAGTCTGAATTGAGGACAGAAATGTGAGATTATTCAGGTGATTTGAACACTTTGCACACTTAAGTCGTTGCTTCTGTTTTTCACTCGTAGATCATCTCCTCCTTGCAGGAGTATATGCATTTTTAAAATTATCTTGCCACCTGGAAACAGATCTAAGCAATATGTTGATTCCAAATTATCATTTTTATTCATTGGTATCACATATTACAGTCACATTATTTTAAAATAGACTACATCCAGTCTCACTTCATAGATCATCATTCTTTAAATGCTTAAATGTCTGTCTGTCTGTCTGTCTGAATGAGCTCGAGGGAGGCTGTCTGTCTGTCTGTCAGTCTGAATGAGCTCCAGGGAGGCTGTCTGTCTGTCTGTCAGTCTGTCTATCTGTCTGAATTAGCTCCAGAGTGTCTGTCTGTCTGTCTGCCTGTCTGTCTGTCTAAATGAGCTCCAGAGTGGGTTCTGCCTGAATGAGTTCCAGAGTGTCTGTCTGTCTGTCTGTCTGCCTGTCTGTCTGTCTGTCTGTCTGTCTAAATGAGCTCCAGAGTGGGTTCTGCCTGAATGAGTTCCAGAGTGTCTGTCTGTCTGTCTGTCTGCCTGTCTGTCTGTCTGTCTGTCTAAATAAGCTCCAGAGTGGGTTCTGCCTGAATGAGTTCCAGAGTGTCTGTCTGTCTGTCTGTCTGAATGAGCTCCATGCTGGGTTCTGTCTGTCTGTCTGTCTGTCTGAATGAGCTCCATGCTGGGTTCTGTCTGTCTGTCTGTCTGTCTGAATGAGCTCCATGCTGGGTTCTGCCTGTCTGGTGCAGCAGTCTTATCATTATGCATATGGGATTCCCATATGCTTGAGCTAAGTGACTGTTAATCACAAAACAAATCTTCCCTTCAGACCGAGGGAGCCCCTCCATCAGATAATTTATGACTGCTAATGTCGTCTGCTGGAGAAAATGAACCCAATCAGTTAAGCATATTCTTCAAAACATTGACAAAGCCGAAGGTTTATCCCAACTTTTTACTCTTCTGCTTAAGGAACTAAACTTCTTGCGAAAGAACTGTTTGAAGCGTGAAGGAAAAGAGCAGCAGCTTGCTTCTGCTGTCCTCCAGAAACTCTTCTCGTCATTTTCCCAAACTTTGAGTCACCTTCAGGAACAGTACACATGGAGGGAGTCAGGGCCCCACACCTGTGTGTGTGTGTGTGTGTGTGTGTGTGTGTGTGAGAGAGAGAGAAAGAGAGAGTGTGTGTGACTGTGTTTCCCTGTGTGTGTGAGTGGGAATGTGTTTGCACATGTATGTGAGTGTGAGGGTGTGTGTGAGTATGTGTGTGTGTATATGAGTGTGTGTGAGTGTGTGTGTTTGAGTGTTTGAGGGAGGTCCAGCGGTATCATGCTCAGATGTCACAATATTGGCCCTCCTCCTCCTCCTCTTCTCTTCCCCCTCCTCCTCTCCTCCTCCCACTCCTCTTGCTCCTCTCTCCTCCTCCTCCTCTCCTCTTCTTCCCCCCTCCTCCTCCTGTCCCGTCTTCCCTCCTCCTCCTCTCCTCTTCCTCTCCCCTCCTCTTCCTCGCCTTGGTTCCCAGCCAGTGCCTTGGGAGGAAACTGGCTGCCAAGAAACAGAAAGTGTGATTTCCACATGGCAGAGGAGCGTAGGAGGATTTGCTCCTGCGGTTGTTTGAGCCGAGCGTGAGAAGGTGGGCGAGTGACAGAGGGAACAAGAAGAGCCCAAATCCAGCTCCAGCCTTCCTCCACCCCCACCCCCTCCCTCATACCCCCTGTCCCCCCAAATCCTTGCTTCCCCTCAGCAGCAGGAGTAAGCGAGGCTCAGGCTCCGGGCCCAGTCAGGGCTCCAGGCCCATCTCGGCGCAGGGGGACAGGAAGGGACCTCCTGGACATGAGTCAGGCAGGGGCCCAGGAAACTGGAGCAGGCAAATTACACAGTGAGCACACCGGGGAGATCACCACGGCTTCCAGGAACTACCTCTACTGCCAGCTTACAGCTGCCTCATTACAGCATAATGACCCGTAAAACCTAATGGGTTTGTGTGTGTGTGTGTGTGTGTGTGTGTGAGTGTGCAAGTATGAGAGTGTGAGTATGTGTGTGAGAGTGTTCGTGAATGTGAGTGTGTGTGTGTATGTGTGTGCATTCCGACTTTCAGGTGTTTGATGTTTACACAGTCTTGTGAGCTGTAATCAGAGAAACCTCAATTGTCGCAAACCTCTCAGTCATTCTGTTTTTCGTCTCTCCCCTGTGATCCTCTGATAAGATGCCACAGTTTGTTTCAGTTGCATCTGTGATTTCTGTGCTGTTCACACACCAGTGAAACACGTCAGACTACTCGGTAACAATTTATCCAATGCTTTGCTGATAACACCTTTATAATTATGTCACAAGGACTCTATAATGTATCATGGCAAAATCCATAACTTATTAAAGACTGTCATAAATGGTCATAAGTAATTTTGATCGTTGTAAGACAGGGGTTTGAAACAGTGATGGTTGAAATGAGGGTTAGTAGATGCTTCTAAGGTGGAGCTACACCCAGCTGTCAATCATTGACTTGTTTGAACCAATCAAATGTCCCTTTGGACTCCTGATGTTTTCAGTGATATATCACAGTCGTAGTCAAACACTGTTCCAAGTACAAACATTGGCATGTCAGTTGAAGTATGAGATTTTTGACTATGTAATGTTTCCTGCATGTCGTCACATACATTCTGGTTCATATTTCAGTGGTGAGTTGGCTATGTTGTTTATAAAGTTACTGAGCAAACAAAAGGTCCTCACTTTTCCAGCTAACCCCATTAACTCCTACATCACCATTATCTGATTCGAGTTTTTTATTTATGTGAAGTCAGGAACCATTATAAAATGGTCCAGTTTGGATCAGGAAGCATTATAAAGTGGTCCAGTTTGGATCCGGAAGCATTATAAAGTGGTCCAGTTTAGTTAGCACCGCTGCTGCTCTGAAGCAGCACAGTGACTCCACCGCCTCCAGCCCCTGGGCCCATCCTGCTGCCGCTGCCCCGGGCTGGGAGCTCGATGCCTGGCCTCTGCGGCTCGCTGAGCCCTGCTGCAGCCTCAGATCCTCTATATCAGCCTGTGGAGATGCAAGGATCCACTTCTTTCATATGGATTTCACTTCATGTCTTTGTATGTGTGAGCCTTAAACCCTGTGTTAAGGGTTACCCAGATGTGTTCCATTCCCCAAATCCGGGTCAGCTATCTTATCAGCAATTTCATGGTCACCTGAAATTGGCAAACTGGTTTGTGATGTCATTCAGTGTCCCGTGACCCTGGTTGTTACATCCGCCTACCACACATCTGGTGGTAATTTTAATCAAATATTTTTCAACTAGAAGAATCTCCATTTTTTGAAGCTCCATTACAGAATCGTGAACTGACTGCTTTGTTTATAGTGGGAAAACTGTGTGTGTGTCTGAGTCTGCGTGTCTAAAATAAACTGCAAATTTGACATGTTTCTCAGTACATACTGTCAGTGGATGCAGAAAGAGCTGCTGGTGGGAGAGGGGGAAGGGGGGCAGGGGGAGGAGGTGCTGGGGGGGGGCGTGTCTCCTGGGGGGCCGAGTCAGAAGCAGCAACTACAGTACACCCTCTGTGTGTGAGTGTGTGTGTGTGTGTGTGTGGTGTGTGTGTGTGTGTGTGTGTGTGTGTGTGAGTGTGTGTGTGTGTGTGTGTGTGTGTGTGTGTGAGTGTGTGTGTGTGTGTGTGCGTCTGTGTGTGAGTGTTACAGTAAAGGTGTGTAGCCTGTGTGTGTGTGTGTGTGAGTGTGTGTGAGTGTTACAGTACAGGTGTGTAGCCTGTGTGTGTGTGTGTGTGAGTGTGTGTGAGTGTTACAGTACAGGTGTGTAGCCTGTGTGTGTGTGTGTGTGTGTGTGTGTGAGTGTTACAGTAAAGGTGTGTAGCCTGTGTGTGTGTGTGTGTGAGTGTGTGTGAGTGTTACAGTACAGGTGTGTAGCCTGTGTGTGTGTGTGTGTGTGTGTGTGTGTGTGTGTGAGTGTTACAGTACAGGTGTGTAGCCTGTGTGTGTGTGTGTGTGTGTGTGTGTGTGTGTGTGTGTGTGTGAGTGTTACAGTACAGGTGTGTAGCCTCTGTGTGTGTGTGTGTGAGTGTTACAGTACAGGTGTGTAGCCTCTGTGTAGCCTCTGTGTGTGTGTGAGTGTTACAGAGGCATAAAAATGGGAAAAATATAACAGATGACCAAAGAAAATAAATCACAAATTAAACTTATTTACTACAAAAATTAAATAACGAAGTGGATCCTTTGCATAAGGGATGAGTGGTCGGTGATCAAGGCAAAAAAAAAAAGTTTTAAACTTTTAGAAAAGGCTAGACTGAAGGTCAGTTTTTGAGTCCGTTTTTTTTTTGTCCCACTTTGAAATTCTTGATTTTTTTGTGTTCAGTTGATGCACATGGCCGCAGTCGGTTCTGCTGCAGGTGAGTGATGAGCGAGCAGATGGGAGCGTTCTCCTCTGAAACTGAAAGCCCAATCACGGCTCATCTAAGTGACAAGCACAGCCAATGAGGATGTGGCGCTTCACTGAACCTCGGTTGATGACGAAGAAACAGTATCCAGCTGCCTTTTCAAAGAGGACTTATGGGCTTCCAGGATGGGACCCCAAGCTAAAGTGCATGTCAGGCCTTCACAGTTTTAACCTGCCATTTTACAGAGGCACGCTGCTTGTGTTTAAGGTGCTTAATGCTGTCTACCATCTCTTCCACCAAAACATTTGCTAAATCCATTTTAGGCTGACTGGCAGGTAGAGGCCAGTGATTTCCACATGTAAATGCCAGAATAGATGCCAGAATATTCCCTGATCAGTATCGGAATGTACAATCACATCATTTTTTGGGCTTGGCATTGCCAATGGATTCAAAGAGGAAAAGCGTCCCTCAGCGGCTGTGCAACTGCGCGCATTATGGCTCCCTCTAGTGGATCCTGAAAGCATAACGTGCGGAGCCCGGGTGCCGATAGATTAAACGGCAGCAGCAGGGACTAAGTCTCGTTCAGGACGGACGAACTCCATTATCATCCAGCCCCTTGTCACCCATTTGCTCCATTGACATCGCTAAATTATTTACCGGGCCGTTTGCCTCATCTCCTGTAATCTATCCTGCTGTCCCCGTCTCACGCTTCCCAGCCCCCAGAATCCCTCTCAGTCAAGCAGCAGAAGTCAGCAGTGGAAAGAGCAGGCCTGCTGCTTACAGTTAAAGGAAACTCAGCAGAGAGAGGTTTAAGTATTTAAGGGAGGCGTATAGATTTCCGGGCCTGTTCATGACAGAATCCTGAGACACTCCTTTTCTGACATTACAGTGGCTGAATTTCAATGAGACTGCAGACAGCTGGAGCCCAGGGCTATGGAACAGCCTGGAGCCTCCACAGATAGGGTAAAACATGCTGGGGCAAGCTAAACCAGCTGTCAAACCCCTCATAATACCAGCCTTTTTTCCTAACATGAATAAAAATAAAAATATTATCAGAATTACCACTGGTACTATAACACAGCTATCACCACTACTACCACTACAAATGCTAATATTAGTACTAGTAGTGATGTAATGATGGTGATGATGGTAAAAAACTAGTGACTAGAGACGGCTGTTGAAGCAATAGGGTTGATCTTATTCAGAATGGTTTGATCAGTGTAATATTCTTGTGTTTACAGGGATGACTTTAGGTCTGTGGCAAAAAACATAAAGGAATGTATTTTGATTAAATTGACCTTTTACCAACTTAAAGATTCCTGAAGAATTTCTCAATGTGATTCCTTCAATTTCTCTCATTACTAGTTTGGACAGTATGTTTCATATCTTGTTTGATGTCACTGACTGTGTCTGGAGATCACATTGGTTTTTAGCCCAGATGCAAGTGGACGTTTTATAAATTTCAAATTTCATAAAGGTGAGAAATAATGACGCTGTAATCCAGATCCCTTTTAAATCTAATGCACACAGTGTAATTCCTATCAGTGTCTG
This sequence comes from Albula glossodonta, assembly GCA_019788955.1. NCBI lineage: Eukaryota > Metazoa > Chordata > Actinopteri > Albuliformes > Albulidae > Albula > Albula glossodonta. Next base: position 214,952 of record JAFBMS010000292.1, read on the forward strand.
ACTGAGTTAGAGAAATCACAGGTTGGCGGCTTATTGTAATTCTACCATCACTAACGTGGACATAACATAAAAATTGGTTTATTTGTTGGTTAATGGTTAATTTCCTTCAAGGCCCATCCTAGAAAAACTTACTTTCTGATTTGACTCAAAGCCATTCTCTAAATAAAATACTGTTAAAACAAAAGCAGAGAGTGATGTCCCAGGAGGAAGTCAGATTTGTAGCCTGAATTTCCAGACCTTAACTGTGGGATGTGATATTTAGCTAAAAAAAAATATCAGGACTGGTCGAGTAGACTTCTCATAGGCTATCCTTGGTGTGGACAATGTGCGTCGTTGAGTCTCACCCTCGGCTCTGGGGGACCCCAGTGCATGCTGGGTTTCATTCCAGCCAAAGTTGCAACCCCCTGCGCTGTAATACACTGTTAATTACTCCTAATTAGACACTTTCAATGTCTGTCAGAAATATTGCATATGTATTATTTACATCCCAAGACTTTTAATCTGCCAAATCAACAACATCTCTTATTTTCCTGCTTTGACACATGGTGCATTATTCCTGGAGAAATTTGCTTCATCTCTTGTAAATTGTATGTCTGAAAACTAGTGAACTCAATAGACACCTGGTCAAATGATTTGTTTTTTATCAAAAAATGGATACAGTTCCCAGTAGCATAATAGTTTGAACAAATCATTGTGTTTTGTAATTAGTTAATTCTTCTGATTGGTTAAAATAAAGAAGTGTCATACTGCTTATTACTGCTCCATCCACTGATATAATTTGAGCAGCTACAAAGAATATAACACAATTTCATACAGGAAAATCACAGGACAGATTTAAATTTGAGTCACAAAAATCCCGATTCCATTATTCACATGCATAATTTACTCAGCCAGTCAGACTACAAGGCTGTTCACAGCTTCAGATATTACGTATAGACAGGATGTTATTCCAAAAAAAATTGAATTCTGTTTATATGTAGCAGGAGCATGTGTATCTGTGTTAAAGGTTTTTAATCTGTAGTTTAGTTCCCTTTGGAGAGGCAAATCCACAAACCCGATCCAGAAAGAAAAGGAGTAACATATTGAAACTTCATCGCCATCTAGTGCCAAATACAGGTACTACTGTTCTGTCAACAGTTTGTGTAACGAAAATCTCAGAAATTGGGCACTTGTTTGCTGCAGCATATTCTATAATTGTTGAAAATGTTTGTCTATCTGAAAGGTCATATATATGGAATAAATACCGAAAGCAGCTCATAAAAAAAAATTAAACAATTTGACATGAATGTATTGCTAATTTTGATTTTTAGCAGCAGAAGGCCTGAGTGATTCAGACAGAAATGTCATTTGAAAATTGAAGTAAATTCATTAGTGGATCTGACACACATCCCTTTAATTGTGAAAATAATCAGAAAATTATCAGAAAACACTCAACCAGCAATGCCAGCCTAGCACCTCTACAGTCCTTCTGCTCACAATAGTTTTCTTTTATGCCACTTTTTCTTTGAATAACTTCGATTAAGCAACTTTTTTGTTGCTTAATGGAGCAGAGGTGTGTTTAGTTATAATCTATTAATTGGCCTCCCCCCAAAATTTTCCACTGGCGTAACTCTGTATTCTCTGTGAGTCCCCAGTAGCAAAGGAATATTTTCTCTGTCTTGGAGGGAATATTTTCTGGGGTACTGCAGTCAATTTGATTCAGAAACTCTTCAGTTTTCCTTAATTTATGACCCATAATGACATCCATTCATCGCCCCAGCTAAAACAGGACATAGACTGTGTGGATGTGAACTAAGTAGGTCAGATCACAGCTTTATTTTAAGAAGCCACTGCAATGCATGAAGGATGGTCACACCTCAAAAAGAGAATAAAATACAGAAAGCCCTCTGCTTTGTCACAAAGTGCTGCTGTTTGTAAGTTCAAAAAACAAGCTGGAAGTTCACAACAAAAAAGAGACTGTCTATCTTAACAGGGCCAACCATTTTTAATGGGAAGAAGTGAAGCAGCGCTCTGAGTTTCTGGATCATGTGGGGGGAAACGCTGCAGTCTTGTGATTTGTGCGAACGCTCGTCTTCATCGCATTAAAAATGTGCAGATCTGAGACGAGGATGGGAGGGCAGGCAACAGCTCCGTTGCTTTATGGCTCTGCGCTGCACTCTCAGATATGCTCTGATAACTCAATATGCTTCATAAACCAGGAGAAGTCTTTCGTTTTATGTAATCTGCCCGTAAAACCCCGATCTTGGATTTGCGGGAAGCGAGGCAAGGGAAGGTTCTGAGCGGATTGTGCGAAACCGGCCCTGTTCAGGCTTTACACGCAGGAAACAAAGGGCAGACAGAAAACAGCAGCTGATCAGATCGGCTGAAAGTGAAAGTGCTGAGCGTTATTACAGCTTCAATCCCTGAACCCACAGCAAATGTTTTGGCAAAAACAATCATACAATCCACTCAATGAACAAAGGTTTATTTTGCATCTAAAATAGTACATCTTTGAAATATGTCACAATGAAACAGCAGGGTTTTTCTTTACCGTTCCAAGTGTTCTTCTGATTCTAATCCACTAAACTGGTCTTCCATGGTCTACCAGATCACTTGCAATCGCTAAACTAATAGGAGTGTTCTTGCTTCTTAGCAATGTACCAAGGCAATGTACCTAATATATTTGCTATGATTGATTCATTCTTATTCTACAGTCCCATGAAGCCCTGAATTACTACCATTAACACTTCTTTGGTCCCCATGTTGACAGACATCAAGACATCATGTCATACATAGTCTCAGTGTTTGTGTATGGAGTATTGATGAGACAAAACACACCTGTCCAGAAGACATTTAGCAGCCATTTGTCCCATTACTTTTGGTCCTTTAAAATCTGGGAGTCTATGTTTGAAAGTTCTACAGTTCCTACAGTGTTCATCTGGTATGACTGTAAACACCCTAAAATTAGCCCTTAGAAAGGAGTGAATATTTGAATAATCTGTGAGCAGATATATAATTTAGGTACTTCCTGCAACAGTACTGTAGGTCTGTTATCCACAGTATCACTTAGTTGGACAAGTATATAGGCTAATTAAAAATGATGTTAGTTTGGTGCTTGATTTTAGCTCAAACAGTTGTAAGGGGTTAATGTTTCCAGGAAATTGTGGATACATCTGTCATACTCTATTCTTTGTCTTTACATTTGTTTAATTGCTTAACCGGTGTGTTTATCTTTGCTGGCATTCTGCCAAACCATTACATGGACAGATGCCTACTAAAGCAATTTAGTACTAATCCAGAGCCCCACCCAAAATTCTTTACCCCGCTACATGCCATCACCATCCATTGTAAAGTGTGATTAAATATTTCATTATCAAAACAAACCAATTCTGCACAGTGCTTTCCCCTCTGCAAATGCTCTCGCCACAACCAAAACATCTCTATAGCCACCGCTTTCTTCTAGACAAGCAGCCCGGCTTTATTTAGTGCCCCGATCTCCCGCGCTTTCACTTGCAAACTGTATTTTGGCATGACATCATCGTCCCTCCCGACTCCACACCCACATCATTTTTAGCGCGGATGCGACGCAGAATCCACCAGTGGCGTTGCGAGGAGCGCTCGGTGGCGTCCGAGGCTTCCAATAAAGTGGAAAATGTCAGCGACAGGTATCCAATGGCTGGTTGGTTTTTCCAGGCGGTCCTCGGCCAATCGCGCAGCTGTGACTCATACGTTCGCCCAATCAGTTCACAGCAGATTTATCTTGGCCTCCAATCATAGCTTGTGGGTTGTCGTGTCCGGTGTGAGAGGTCGCTCCGCCCGCCGGCTTACCTTCCGTCTTCCTCCAGCCTGTGGCCTCTTTTCTTGGATCGCACTGCAATGGCGGAGCAACACCAGTTCTACCTCTTACTGGGCAACCTGATGAGCCCTGACAACAACGTCAGGAAGCAGTCGGAGGTATGAAATAATGGGAGAAATTCTTTCTGGAGCAGGCGAGCGTGTGAAGGGACCGACTGGGTCGTTGGCTAGCAAAGATGGTGTGGGAGAGAACCAGCTGTTTCATGCTGGCCCAGCACACGTGTGAGGCAGCGGTACGGGGGCTGCTGGCTGAGAAACAGCGTCAAGTACTGGAGTGGAGAAATGTGTCCGCCACAACCTGGGACACGAAGCCTGAGCGCCCGGTCATCCAGCTTTCACTCTTAACTGCTTAGACTATCTAGCTAACGTTAATACCCGTAACAACGTAGGGGGAATGTAGCAAAACAAGCTAAGTAGCCAATTTATAGCTGGGTACTTAGTCAGCTATCGATTTTAAATCATTAGCACTAATACTAAGTTACCCAGCTAACGGTTGAGCCATAAAATGACCATTATCAGTCACAGGAACACACATATCGGTAGGTTTATTGGTGGCTAACTGACGGCAGCAAACTGGGTATCTGACTAATCTGAGATTGATGGAATCCGGTGATGTAGTTGCGTTATCGAGATTAGTTAGCTTGCTAGCTAGCTAGCTGGTAACCTGTCGATTTCGTGATTTGGTGACGTTGGACATATTAGCCAGCTAGTTGATTTGTCTTTTTCAAAGTCGAAACGCTGTAGCCTTTGCTTAGCTGTTCAGATTTGGTGTCGTATGCTGAAAGCGTATTCGCTCGCTGATGCTAATTGACTAACGCCCTGTGGAAAGTTTACGCACACTAGTTAGCTAAGTTAGCGAGCTAATATTTTCTTCCCCGAACAGGTGGGCGTTCCTGAAGAAAGACTGTAAATCTGTCTTCCGTTTGACATGGAAGGCAGCCCTGGTGCAGCTGACCTCCCGATGGGTTTCAGTAAGCTGGCCAAAATCAGTTAGCTGTCTTGACGTTAGGTATTTGTGTAGCATTAGTACTTCACTCGCAAGGCACCACGAGAATGGCTAACAAAGTCAGCGGTTTCTTAAGCCTGGCTGACTAGCGAGTTAGCTAACGTTACTTTTTAAGCGTGTGTTTTAGTACACAGCCCTAGGGCTGGTCAGAATATTTTAATACTTGTTTGGCGGCCAGCTAATCCAGTAATTGATGGTGATGGGCTCTGTTCTCTCCAGCAAACTCGGCACGCTGCTTGGCTAGCTTTCCCACCCGGTTCAAGGCGGGGAAGCTTGTACTTTCACTGACCAGACATAGATGGCTAGCTAAGTCCCTTTTGGGGATTAATGTGAGCTGTCGAGTTAATTCTTTTGTTCCCACCGAGTTTAAGCGTATCATTTCTAAAGCCGAGTGGGGAAGCCATACTGAATTAATGTGTACTCTATGGTTCGCTACAGCAGGATCTTTCATTTGGATGCGAGGGCTGAATCTTATCGCACGACAGCCCCCTCAGCGGTCAGCACATTCTTTACCGAAGACAATGACCGGCTAGTGTGCCGCTAATGCCGGGCGAAATCCTTTAGTCAGACACGGGATGAGTTACTCCGCTGTCAGGAACTTTTCCCTCCCTCACACTGGACGCAGACTGCAGCGTAGGGTTTTGTCAGGATTTCTAAGCCTTTTGTTGATCTCATCGATGCAAGTTTCACTTCATTTAATCCCCAAAGAGGCATCTGGTTTCATTAATAGGCCATTCAGATATGGGAATTGTCGACATCAGAGTCTCCTAACAAGGCGAAGGAATGCTACTTTTGAACGCACCGTTAGAATATCCCCCGTTTGATCTCCATCAGAGGTCTAAGGTGGCACTTTTGACCAGTTTTACGCACTGTAAAGAGCGTAGGTACACTGAAAACTGCTCTGACCTATAGGTTCTAACTTTTGAACTTGGAAACCCCTCTTCAACTGAAGTCCAACACACTAAACACACTCAAGATTTATGTGTAACATTGCCATTTTCATTCAGTCAACATTGATGTCTTTGAAATAGGCAGGATATGGGTTTGTTGACGTTTTTATTTTGAGATGGTCCTTCTGTGTTAGTGTAATGATGTGACTTGGGTGATGTAAAAAAAAAAAAAAAAAACAAATAAAAACAAAACTTGTGTTAAGAATGACACTTTCAAGCCATAAAACATGACAAGTTTTAGTTTATTCAAAAAATGTCTAGTTTGTCATAGAACAGTAAAATGTTAAAAACATACAAGTCTTCAATACCATCTGATTGATACAAGAATGGAAATGCAAGTTTATTTGCAGTGATATGGGTAGTATAAAAACTTGTTTATGTCCATATTTTACATCGTCTCTCAGCCACATCAAAACCAATAGTATATGCAGTAATAACCAAAGCATGTTTTCAGAGAGGCCTTCTTTTCCTAAAATGTTCATGAGCTGGGTTTGTGGTCTCTGGCAGAAAGCCTCCTTGTCTGGCAGTGATCTCATTGGTCCATTAGAAGCTGGGTGTTAGTCACTCTCATGTATGTGCTAGTCGTTGTGGGCAGTGGGGTCAGGCTGTCGGGCGTGTGAGTAAAGGTGCTAGAGCTGAGTTTAGAGTCTGGCTCTTCCGACCGTACATGTATGACGAGCCCCTCCGTGCTGCGCGATTCCACACTTGTGACTAAAGGCTGTAGAGGGAAAAAAATCCAGAACATGGCTGGAATCCTGCCACAATTCCAGCATTCCTGCCATTGCATGTACAGCAGAGGTCAGTGGGGGAAAAAATGTCTTCGGTCAAGGCCTTCTCAGTTGGCATTTGGGATGCTTGGTGGGGGATCCTCTTTCATATGACTTTGCAGTCAGGCAGGTGTTCCCTGCGGGGGCCGAGGGGTTAATTATTCAATGGGTTGCTCTTTCTTCTGTGTTCGGCCGTGTGTCGGGCTCTTATGGCAGCCAGAATTCATCTGGGCATCTGTTTCCTTTTTGTTATGGCTTAAAGAAATGTAACATCTTTCACTTCCTGTTTGCTGGCCTGCGGGTTTGTTGAGCTCGGAGCTGCTGGTGAAATGGCAGCTCTGTTCCAGGCTTGAGGGCCTCTCCTCAGCTGTTGCGTTAGCTTCCTGTGCAAACTGCCCAGCAGAATCTGCTCTGACTGCCTCTGTCGCCTCCTCTCTCTTCCAGGAGACCTATGACAACATCCCGGGTCAGACGAAGATCACATTCTTGCTCCAGGCTATCCGAGATGCATCCGCTGCTGAGGAGGTACGTAGCCTTAGCCCCAACGTGTCAGAGAGCCAGGAGGTGCAGGGAACAAGAGCGCCGCCCCTTCACTGAGTCATGTCTGCAGGCTGTCACACAGGGGTGCTTGGGTGGCTTGAGTCTTCGTTTGAGATTGCAGGTTCAAATCCTGGCTGTGTCACTGCTGGTAATTCACTGCATTTACATCGCATTTATTTATTTTACTAAAACAATTTAAGGTTGAAGTGCCTTTGTCGTGAGTACAAAGCAATGTCATACCTGGAAATAAAGCTGCTGCCCTTGTAAGTTACAGGCTCATCTCCCAGCGTTATATTGCACCGCTGCACTTAAATTTCTTCAGTGAATTGTCTGCCCGTTTCTAAATGGATGCATATATAGGACAGGCCCTAGTAAGGGTGTCTACTAAAGATGTTGATGCAAGTCATTACCTTTGGCTGCATTGCAGTCCAGCTTTATCGGATCTGTGAGGCAAGTTTCATCTGTGACAGCTGCATTCTTTCACGTCTCATGTGGGTGCTTGATAATACAGATTAGGATGCCCCAGGTACCAAATTCTGACATTTCCCAAATGTAGACCTGCGAAGAGCAGCAGTTTATGTTTCCATGTTACGCTGTGACTGGAGAAACTGTGTTTGGGTGCTGGTTCCCCATTGGAACTGGTCATTTTGGAACAAGCAACAGAGAAGCGATATTCTTTGCAAAATGGATTGCAGTGTTCAGAGTAGAGGCAGCAGCAGAAACGCCACTATACAGACACCATTTTGTGAAGCCCTCAAGATAAAAGGGAATGGGACAGTAAGGTTGTGGGTAAGAGTGGGCAGCTCACCTGGTAACAAGGAGACCAGATTGCACTCTTTGAACCAAGGTAACATTTGTCAGTTTAATTGTATGCATTGAGCATAGTCAACAAGGCTGTATATGTTACAAAATGTGTTTTCTGAGGAATTGGCTTGAGGCATTTGGGATGCTTGGTGGGAGATTACATTAGTTTAACTATGTAAAATTGATTTATAAAAATAATCAAGTTGAAAAAGTGAAACCAGCAGCAGAAGCAGCACCTGGGCATCGCAGTGTGTAATATGGCTCTGTAGGTTTAGGATGTGAAGCTGCACACCGCTATGTTGAGAATTCCACACCAGCAAATCATCACAACTCATCTGCACTTTCATCAACAAAAAGCATACTGTCAAGTGGAAGCGGATTACGGGATTACGATAAACTTGCAGAGTGTTTGGATATTGGGGAAACAGGAGCAACTGTCGGCTGAAACGAACCACAAGATGGGTTTTGTCGGCATGCTTCAGTGCCTGTGGAGCTAGCTTAGCTTTGTTTTGCCTCCACCTCAATACATATACCTGCTCTGACTGGCTAGGTCGTGGTTAACATCAGTTTATTGTCCACTGTGAAAAGATTGAGGAAGTTCCAGTAATCACTGTGGGGGCAGAGAAGCATCTTGGTTTTGATAGTTGGCTGAACTTCGAATCTGTTGATAGTGAATTAGTTTCGGCAAGCTGGTTGTTCAGATTATATTGGTCTCCATCATGCCAGCTAGTTAGCCTAATCACTCATTCAGGTCCAGCATCATTGTAACACGCTAACATGCGGATTCAGCCAACCACGGAATCGAAAATGAAATGTGTGTAAAATGATATCGAGATACTCGTCAGTGTCTGCTTTCCCACCCCCGCTGGAAAGGGTCTATTAGCTCTGCATGTGTGGCAGTGAGGCAGTGTGTGTCCCTCACTGCTTCTCCAGGGCTGCAGCTGGGGGTCATTGTTCAGAGAGGCCCCACTCAGTTTATGGGGACTCATTGGGGACGGGGGGTGGGGGGGGGTATGGAAGGGGGGGTGGGTCCTCTTTTTGGCTGAGTCTCTTGTCTCCCTCAATAGGCCTGAGAGTCTGGCCAACCCCTTCACCCTTCAGAAGTTCTCGTTTCAGCTGAGAACTTCTCTTATAGTGGCAGGCTGGATTAGACAGAGTACCCAGGACTAAGCCCTCCCCCTTTCCTCCCTCCTCCTGCTCTGAGCTGTGCTGGGGGTTGCTGGATATTGTGGAAAGGAGGCCATTGGTCAGCCTCACTTCCATAGTTGATGTGTTTGGCTGGCGTGTGTCTGTGTAGTGCTGTCCTCCACTTTGGCACGTTGCCTACATAAGATCAACATTAGTCAGAGATGGTGACTGACTATTTCCTTGGCAATGACTGTTGGGGATGAACCCAAGTTGTGTGATGTCATAATGGAGACAGCAGTATGTCAGGCTTATAATGGTTCTGAAAGAAGAATATATCTGGCCAAGCGGCTAGAAATATTCACAACATACCGTTGCCTGCACCATGCAATTTCAAATATGCCCAACACAGTACAATAGGAAGACAAACAGCATATTAGACCAGTAAGCCTTATTGCAGTGTGTTTATCATAAATGATTGCTGACAGTCAGAAAGGTCATCATGTTGGGACTTTGTAGGTGGAGTGCAGTCCGGCCTGACTCACTGCTTTATGCAGTGGACTGCAGCCAGCCATTGTTTGATCAGTGTCTTCACTCTCTTGGCTCATGCATAAACATGAGCCTGACTGATTTCTGTCTTTGTGGTGAAGTAAATCTGCCAGAGCTGGATGGGATCTGCTTTGCTCATAAACCAGTGGCCATTTACAGCCACTGATGGACCGGATGGCTTTATGAAACAGACTGGCACAGCCAATCAAATCTACAATCAGGAATCTGAAGGAACCAATCAGAGTGCAGAATGCCTGGGCCATCAGAGATTGTGAGTCTGGAGTGAAGTGCAGTTGAGGCAAAAGGGGCTAATTGGAGATAAAAATAAAAAATATAGCGTATAGTCTGTAGTTTTATATCTTTATAGGAGAAGCATCTACATGTGATTGCCATCTACATTCAGCCAATCTGATTGGTCCTGCTACCTGGCTGGATCAGTGATGCTGATGTTGCAAGACGTCTCCAGCACCAGCCAGACATGGAAGCACGCCACTCCAGTCTAATACACAAGCGAATGCACAAGCTCCGTCAATGCCTCCCCTAATCTGCTGCTGTGCCTTGTGTGTAGAATTGGAAATTCAGAGTGCAGAGTGGTACCGGACCTCAGTCCGGGTCCTGCAGAGCCACAGGGCATTCGGCTGTTCGCCCAGCAATTTATTGACTAATTAAAGTGGCTGATCGCAGAGTTAACCTGCTCACCTGGCGACCTGGGTTTGAACTGGCTGTGCGATATTTAAGTGGAAACGAATGCACATGCTCCCTGCTGCAGAAAACTGCCACACCACAGTGTGCGGGAACGATCTAAGCCAGGAGGAGTTCTTCTGGATATATGCTGGGAAGTTATTGGAGTTTATCTGAAAGTAATTTAGTTTAAAAGTGCTCTGACTGTTGAATACATATTTTTAACACTCTTGTAATTGACTATGTGTGGAAAGATTTTAGGAAATGGCTGCATTTTAATTCACTGAGTGACTACCCCCCCCCGAGGGTTTCTGAGGATTAACAACATCCTCTTCCTCCATCATTTCTTTCCCCTTGAGCAATGAGGAGGATAACTTCCAGCAATTTTAGGCTGAAGCTATGCATCAGCAAAGCATTCTGGGAGGAGCCCGGTCTCTGCAGGGCCTTTCAGGTGACGTCAGAATCCATTAGTTCATCGTCTGACGCCTGCCAGAACTGCACTGTTCAAACTGTTCAAATATTTGGGAGGACTGCTGGAATTTTTGTTGAGCCAAAAGCCCAAATCAGTGTAGATGACCAGGCCTCATCTAAACTGATTTGGATGCCGCGATGTTTAGTCATAAGAGTTTGTGTGTTTTAACTCTGCTGTAGGGCATGTGGGGCACCTTCCGTACATTAGCCTGGATTCGGCACACATCTCACGATGGCCTCCATTATTGTTGCTGATGCGTACACACCACTTGTGTCCGAGTCCCCTTTCTCGATCTCTGATGGAGGTCCTGATTGAGTTCATCAACCTTTCTGACCTAAGCTTTCTGCAATCTGATTGGATGGCAGATATGAGGAGAGATTTGATTGGTGCAAACAATTTACTGTTTTGCATATCCACCCTTGAGAACAACATGTTTCAAGAAATTAGGGTCAAACTCATCTAGCTCATCGTTACAGGCTTATCGAGTGAGGCTAGCTTGACACTGACCGCAGTAAACTTCTCTTTTAGTTAACCCTCCGATATGAAACGCAAGAGGACTGAAGGGAGGCCAAGTGGAAGTGAAGTACTTTGGTCACATTATTTCACAAAATGCAGAAAAGGGTACAAAAGGAACAGAACATAGTGCAGCTATTCAGTACACATTATGTTGCCAGTACCAAAAGGTGAGCTCTCCTCAGGCCAGCCGTTGGACACTTAATGCAGAACGATACCCAAATGCTTAGTGATTGCTTGTTTTTTGGTGTTCGCATAAACGGTAGCATTTAGATTCTGAACGTAGCCAGCCGAGACTGACTTAATATGCGTGGTGTTATGGATGCCTGTCAGGAAAGGTACATAAAATAATGCTAACAAGAAGTAACCTGATCATTCCTTCTTTGGTTTCCAGCTGCCATTGGTTGTCAGACCAGCCTCCACGCACACAGCTGTAAATACGAGCATTGCAGAGTAGCAAGCAGCGATATTATGCAACAGTGAGAATGCATAAGCAGCGTGAGCTCCCTCTGATTTTTCACCTGTGGGTCACTTCTTACTTCAAAGGCCTTCTCCAGCCCAACAGAACTAGTTGTAAAAGTACCCCTCTTTTCTTCAGCAGAATAAACAGAATAGCAACCTTACAGTTTTAATATGTACAAGAATGTTTAATATATACTTTTTTTTTTTATTAAGTACGCTTAATATCACTAACTCATCTGTTTTTGTGCTTTGGTTATTGCGGAACACTGCTCTCAAACAGCAGGATGTGGTCTATAGATGAGAAACACCATGTGGGAAGTGAGCCTTCTCAATTTGTTAGAGCCTTATCACACCTGTGATTAAAACAGCAACAAGTTCCTATCCTCGCTCCATGACTCTGCGGTTTTGCTTTTGCTTCATACGTATGTGTATGTGTATGTGTGTGCGCGTGCGTGTGTGACGTGCACAGTAAGGAATGTTAGGTATGGTAATTGTCATCCTGGCCTCTGATTCCCGTTAGCATTTCGGCAGTAGCGTGTGAGCTGGTATTTGGCTGTGCCCTGAATGTGTTGGTGTCACAGATGATAAATGATGCTCCCGTCTTCAGACTGGCCTGGCCTTTTTTTTTTTTTTTTTTTTTTTTTTTTTTTTTTAAACCTCTCCCTGCTGCTTCAGAGCCAAGTGGAACGGGACCAGTCTTTCAGCTCCTCGAGTGCTGGCTCAAATCATTTGTGGGGGGGCTTACCTTGTTTGGGAGATGGTGTAAAATTAGCAAGCATGTGTTTTTGTTTAAGGTGACGTTGGGGGGTTGTTGGTGGTGGTGGTGGTGGTGGTGGTGGGGGGGGGGGGGGGGGGGGGGGCGGGGTGGGCGGTGCCGTTTTGGTGTCGTATGGTACCGCGCGCTGGTCCCAGCCCCCCTGAATCGCGTGCTTGACTCCTGGCTATTTTTAGATCCGGGGAACGGGTGCAGCTTCTGCTAACTCCAGAGGCAGCGGATCTGCGATGACTTGTCAAAACTCCTCAGATTTTTCTCTAGAGCCATGGGGTGGAATTTTTTTTTTTTTTTTTTTTTTTTAATGAATGAATGAATTTCAAACTCCGAACGCCCAAAAAACAGCCTCATCTTTCACTTAAGCGTTTTAAATATGGCCCACCCCATGCACACACAGGAACACACACAGACGCACATTCACACACATCCAGGCCAAATCCTCGCTGAGAGAACGGAAGCTGAACTCATTTGGTGCACGGCTCTTATTTTAATTAGCAGAGCTCCAGACCTGGGAGAACCAGATGGTTTAGTTGTGGGCCAAATGAGTTCACTTTCAGCAGTAACCGAGGGAGAAACACTGCCCCCCTCTGGGCCGGACAGGAACAGGTCTGTTTTTGCCAAAACTGGGAGCACTTTTCTGAATGCTTTTGCATGGTTTCTACATCCTCTTCCTTTCTCCTTAGCTCACTGACCTGCCATGACCACTGATTTGCCTTTTTCTTGTGGTGCAGCAATGAAGTGTTTCCCCCCCTCCTCAGTAGAGAAAGGTGTCTTTGGTATGGCTCTCTAGAATTGGTGCAGCTGTGAAATGCTTCCCCCATCTCTTAAGGTCAGGTGGAAGGCAGCAGAACTACTGTGTTAATGGTGAGCAGTGAAATGCTTCCCCCTGTCCTTAGGTCAGGTGGAAGGCAGCAGAACTACTGTGTTAATGGTGCAGCAGTGAAATGCTTCCCCCTGTCCTTAGGTCTGGTGGAAGGCAGCAGAACTGCTGTTTGATTGGTGCAGCAGTGAAATGCTTCCCCCTCTCTCCTCAGGTCAGGCAGATGGCCGCCGTCCTCCTGCGGAGGCTGCTGTCGTCCTCCTTCGATGAGGTTTACCCCGCACTGTCCCCCGAAATGCAGACGGCCATCAAGACCGAGCTTCTGAACGGAATCCAGGCTGAGGTCCTTCCAAACATCCGCAAGAAGACCTGTGACATCGCTGCCGAGCTCGCTCGCAACCTGATCGGTGAGCAGGGCCACGGTCCGTCCTCTATTGCTGTCATAGTATTCGTTTCCCTGCTCTTCAGTTCGTGTCCTGGAGTCCCATAGAACACACTGACTTCTAATTAGAAATTCCTGAATCCATTCTCACTGAACGAACCAGCTAACCTGGTGGGGTGAATTAACTTTGTATTAAAGTTTTCATGTTGCTGGTTGTCGTACATTATTCCACAGTGGTGCGTTTCATGTAGGGACACAGGAGCAGTCTTGACTTCGTTACGCTTATTGAGGTCTGTAGCTAATCCATCAGATCACATAAATGGTTTGGCTGATTGAATGAGAGCTGAAACTAGCAGTAAATCCAGAAAGGGAGAAGACTCACCCCTGGTCTGGACTGTGTAGGTAAATAACATGGATGTACACTTGGATGGGCTGAATGGATGCTCTGCTTGTGTGTTTTTGCATTACGTAACTGGAGTGGACGTTGCGTAAGCGGGTCTTGCTGTTTTGGTCCTCCAGGTATTACAACAGGCATCCCATCAGGCTGCTGACTCATAGTCCTTAGAAGCACCACTGTCGAGCGCTGGTGTATTTCATCAAATGTCTGGTTTTTGAGCCGTTTGTTTCCATACCGCCTCTCTCTTGTCAAATTAAATGTGTAATCCCTAGTTTTTGACATTCTTATTTTGGTGTGTCTGCACTTGGCCTTGCTCTTTTCACTGTCACCTTGCTGATTTTGCTGCAGTTCTGGGTGTCCTCTACTCTGTAGACTTAACTGGATTCTTACCCCCTTCATTGCTTCATTCCTGTCTGCATCTTGGAGGGCATTCCTGTAGATAACCCTTATCATTAATCCTACTTAACACAGCCTAGTGTGAGCACAGGACACCGAGCGAAGCTCCACTGTTACGTTGAGCTGGTTGTTACAAATCCAAGAGCTGATAAGAAGCCATTTCTGGCTGTCTAATCACTGTTAAGTGTTTTGATTGTTAGGTACTGTGATTGGTGGAACTCTTCATGCGGTTGTACAGTGTGGCGTAGTGGTTAGGGAACTGGGCTGTGACTGAGGTTGCAGGTCCAGTCCAAGAAGGGATTAGTATCTTGTGCAAGGTACTTACACCTGGAGATTTTAATGACACGACTCAGGGTATGTAACCATGTAGTTGTGAAACAAGAGCTTCTGCTAAATGCCTCTAGTGGTCATTTAACATGTAGACATGGCCACACCCTTGTACGAGTTGGAATGTTCTGTAAAATTTTGCAGGCGCTTAGAACTTTGGCCGTTAAGAATGTGGAATGCTGGGTATTTGAGTTTAAAGAATCCGTGGTGGAATGCTCAGGAGGCTGTGATGTCATCAGTGTGTTTCCTCTGCCTGCAGATGATGAAGGAAATAACCAGTGGCCTGAGGTGCTCAAGTTCCTGTTCGACTCCGTTAACTCTCAGAATGTCGGCCTGCGGGAAGCCGCTCTGCACATCTTCTGGTGAGTCTCATTCTGCTTTTCACCAGCACTTGTGGTTGACTTTGTTTGCTCTGTTTTGTTCCTTTTTTCCATTTCAGTGTCAATATGAATACGTATGATTAAGAGAAGTGAATTTTTAGCACAAATCAATAGATCAGGATGTTCTACTGAGAGCAGCAATGTACGTGTCTGATTGGCAGCTGAAATCAGGGAAGTATAAAATTGAAAAGATGATTCTTCAGCTGATTCTTCCCCCACCAAGACTGGCTTTTCATTGGCTTACTGTGCTGTGTTTATTTGTAGTTTAACTTCAAGTCCATAAACACCCAGACCCACACTGATTTGTAAATATAAGTGATTGATTTTCACATTTGTTTAAACTGACCTTATAAACTCCAGCAGTTGTATCTGCATTAAGTTTTTTTTTTTTTTTTTTTTTTTTTTCTTTTTTTATGAGTTTGAACAGTTTGTTGATTATATTGTGTGACAGGATAACAAGCTTACGTATGGTCTACGATTCTGCTAGCAAGGCATAACTTCAGCTTAAATGAACAGAGCTACTGTTTGCAACCAGTCACTGAGTCTCTGGCAATGAGACTCACTGTGGAGACCAAATGTTTTTGACTACCTCAGAAAAGTCTGTGATTGACAGCTCATCGCTGCTTCACCTGTAATGGGTTCCTGAAACTGCATTAACCATTAGTGTCTTTTTCCCATTAAAATCCCTTCAGATTAGCTAATGTATAATGCAGTGTCTGCATTTAGGAGCAGTTCGGGTACTTTGCTCAAGGGCACAACAGTAGTACCCCACCTGGGAGTCAAACCTGCAACCTTTTAAGTTTCACGCCAGCATCCCTTACCATTTCAGCACCGTGTCAGAGCAGTGTAATTGGTTGAAAATGCACATGGTCCACAGACTTACTGATTAATAAATGGTACCCTTAGGTAAATGATACACTCTCTTTATCCAAATCATATATATATATAAATGATTATATATATATATATATATATATATATATATATATATATATATATATATTCACAAAATTGTGTGATTGTATCATCCACATAATTATATCACTTTTGAGCCAAAAGTTGAAGCTGACCTTGGCTCGGGTTTTCCCCTTTCCTTTACCTAACCTTTACCTCCATTACCAGTAGAAAAGGTAAAGCAAAAAAGACCAGTTCTTCTTCAGTGTGCCATGCTCTGCACGGGCCCTGTTTTGAATTTGTGTCCAGGCCAGGCCCCAGGTAACACGGCTGTGCTCTCCACAGGAACTTCCCCGGCATATTCGGGAACCAGCAGCAACACTACCTGGAGGTGATCAAGCGCATGCTGGTCCAGTGTATGCAGGACCAGGAGAACCCACCGGTGAGGCCCGGCCCGATGCTAAACCAGCACTGCTAACCCACCAGCACTGCTCACCCACCAGCATGGCTAACCCCCAGGCCTTAAGGGCTGGGAGACTCTTACTGACAAACACATTGTGATATTTCTGCAGTGTGATATCGTCGTATACATTTAACTGCCAAAACTCAAGTTACCAAGCAGCTCATTGGTCAGTCTTGTCTTTTACCCTGCCCAGATCCGCACCCTGGCAGCCAGGGCCGCCGCCTCCTTCGTCCTGTCCAATGAGACCAACACAGCTCTGCTCAAGCACTTCTCTGACCTGTTGCCTGGCATCCTTCAGGTATGAGAGACCGCTCCCCTTCGGTGCTCTGTGAGGCAGTGGCACGGCAAAATATGCACCGAATTCTGGGTAACAATCCTAATTAAGGGTGACAGCATTCGTATTTCATTTTGACTTCTTTATTTCAGTTGACACACCTGTGTTTCAAGGTAGGTGGAGTATCCCAGTTATGTCCTGTGAAACATCAGTGTGTTTAACACATGAAGCTGGTCAGTTTTGACCCTAAAGCAAGATTAAAAAGTTAGGGCTGTTAAACATCGCTGAAATACCTTTCAGCTCAATTTGGGGAGTGTCACACTTATAATACCTCAAAGGAAAAGGTTCCCGTGGTATTTCAGAGAAGTTGACCCATTTAATGAATTTGGATAATCTCCAGATTCACACTCTGCTGGATCTCAGTGATTCACCATAATCTTGTGATGTATGCAGTTTGAATGTGATATTTTTGGTCCCTACGCAGGCCGTAAATGAGTCTTGTTACCAAGGCGACGATGCGGTGCTGAAGTCGCTGGTGGAGATTGCCGACACGGCGCCAAAATACCTGAGACCCAACCTGGAGGCCACACTGCAGCTGAGCTTAAAGGTGAGAGCAGCACCAGGGCGAATGGCAGTCGCTCGTACTAAAACGCCACCAGTCTCTGGACCAATCCCTGCTTGTCTTTCTTCAGGGTGGCCAGCATTTAGTTTGACAGAGTTAGCTGGGGTTGCCCCTTTTCAGTGTTCAGCCAGCTTTTCTCCATACAGTCTCTGAAAGCTTGTTTACACTGGGAAACACTGGCTGCTCATATCGAACCTTTTGTGAGATGGGCAGTAGCAATTAGTATTGCCTGTATCATTAACACTTCCATGGAGATGTTTTTGCTGGCTGCTTAAAGCAGAGGCCAGTTTGAGACATGTTTTCAGGTAGGAAACATTTCTAGAGCACATTTATTAGCTGGTTAGGTTACATTTCAGTGCTCTGCTGAAGGGGTTATCCTTCACACCATTTGTTCGCTACCTCTGGAGGTGGAGTGGAATTAATTGCACTGTTTTTCTCGTACCTCTTGGAGATTACATACAGGACCCAGACAGGCTTTAAACCTGCTAACCTTTTCACAACGCGCTTCACGTCTGTTTTCAATTTTCTTTCTCATTAGCGGTCTTAACTAAGGCAGCACTCCCTCGGAACAAACTTTTTAATTAATTTTTTTTTTTGTGTGCTTGTGGTTGTCAAGGTGTCGATAGTTGCCCTGGGGGTGAACTCTTTGACGGATGTCTCTTTAGTATGTCAGTCTGTGAATCTGCTTTGAGCTCACACTGACAGCCATTAGCACCTTCTCTCTGCTGAATTCTTGTTCCCTCCCGTAGTTTAGGCATCATAAAGTTTCATTATTATTTTACAGCCTTAAATTAGGCCAGCGTGAAGCGTCTGCATCTCAAGCAGCAGCTACGACACAGGAACCTGCAATAATCATGACAGGACCTGATGATAAATAATCAGGCTGCCGTGAGAGCAGACCCGATGCAGTATAGTGAAGCAGAAGTGCTTCTTGCTGATGGAAACTGCATCTAAAGCCCATCTGAATGGATGAGCAGCACCCTGGGTAAGGTGAGAGAGTGACACACCTCCCACAGTGCTGAAATGCACCCTGGGTAAGGTGAGAGAGTGACACACCTCCCACAGTGCTGAAATGCACCCTGGGTAAGGTGAGAGAGTGACACACCTCCCACAGTGCTGAAATGCACCCTGGGTAAGGTGAGAGAGTGACACACCTCCCACAGTGCTGAAATGCACCCTGGGTAAGGTGAGAGAGTGACACACCTCCCACAGTGCTGAAATGCACCCTGGGTAAGGTGAGAGAGTGACACACCTCCCACAGTGCTGAAATGCACCCTGGGTAAGGTGAGAGAGTGACACACCTCCCACAGTGCTGAAATGCACCCTGGGTAAGGTGAGAGAGTGACACACCTCCCACAGTGCTGAAATGCACCCTGGGTAAGGTGAGAGAGTGACACACCTCCCACAGTGCTGAAATGCACCCTGGGTAAGGTTGACAGAGTGACACAGACCCACAGTGCTGAAATGCACCCTGGGTAAGGTTGACAGAGTGACACACCTCCCACAGTGCTGAAATGCACCCTGGGTAAGGTGAGAGAGTGACACACCTCCCACAGTGCTGAAATGCACCCTGGGTAAGGTGAGAGAGTGACACACCTCCCACAGTGCTGAAATGCACCCTGGGTAAGGTGAGAGAGTGACACACCTACCACAGTGCTGAAATGCACCCTGGGTAAGGTGAGAGAGTGACACACCTCCCACAGTGCTGAAATGCACCCTGGGTAAGGTGAGAGAGTGACACACCTCCCACAGTGCTGAAATGCACCCTGGGTAAGGTGAGAGAGAGACACACCTCCCACAGTGCGGAAATGCACCCTGGGTAAGGTGAGAGAGTGACACACCTCCCACAGTGCTGAAATGCACCCTGGGTAAGGTTGACAGAGTGACACACCTCCCACAGTGCTGAAATGCACCCTGGGTAAGGTGAGAGAGTGACACACCTCCCACAGTGCTGAAATGCACCCTGGGTAAGGTGAGAGAGTGACACAGCACCCACAGTGCTGAAATGCACCCTGGGTAAGGTGAGAGAGTGACACAATTCCCACAGTGCTGAAATGCACCCTGGGTAAGGTGAGAGAGTGACACAGCACCCACAGTGCTGAAATGCACCCTGGGTAAGGTGAGAGAGTGACACACCTCCCACAGTGCTGAAATGCACCCTGGGTAAGGTGAGAGAGTGACACAGCACCCACAGTGCTGAAATGTGCCCAGAATCAGGAGATGGTGAACAATCAATACCGTTGGATTTTACATTGCAGACATTTGGAGTGTTCATTTTTTTGATTTTTTTTTTTTTTTTTTTTTTGACTTTTGGTCAATTTAAAAAATACTAATCCATATTACTGGCTGTAACATCAGTTCAGATTTCAGATGTGAACTGTTAATTGAAATGCCAATCCAATTAGTATGAACTGTGAGCAGACTCCTACCACCCCCACCTAGGTTTAGACTGTGTTCTCCTGCTCGGCTTCTCACATGTTCTGTGGTCTCGGAGTCAAAATTTTGCAGTATTAATGTTTTATTGTTTGTTTTGACATTTGAGATCAAACGGGCTGTGGACTTGTCGTCCTCGGGCGCTTGCAGAGTCTGCTAACTGCGTTTTGTTCCCCGCAGCTCTGCGCAGACACCAACCTGACCAACATGCAGAGGCAGCTGGCTCTGGAGGTGATTGTGACGCTGTCGGAGACGGCAGCCGCCATGCTGCGAAAACACACCAGCATCGTTTCCCAGAGTGGTGAGAGAGCGCTCACCGTTCAGTCAAACACGCAGCTTACTCTGTTTGGGAAATCCTCTTAACAAAACGCAAAAGGGAAATATTGGGGGTCGCCATCAATAACTACCCCATCTTATGATACTGATACTGCAGTCTTGAGCTTTAGTTGATCATCGGTTTGCAGTGAAGTGCATCCCTTATATTGTTGGTTTTACAACAAAATAAAACTCTTAAATGATCATACCAATTGGTAAGCGCTCATTTGGTAGACACACTTGAGATTTGAAGTGGGTAAAACGTTTTGTCAGGTTTCAGTTTTAAAAATGCTCACGTTGGTCGTAATTTCAGGGGTCTTGGTGCTTTGTTTGCACACGTACCTCACTCTTGGGCGTTGAGGCTCCTGTGTTTGGTGTGTCAGAGTGAAGGTCTGATCTCTTTTGAGCTCTCTGATCTCAGTTTTGTGTGTGGAGGCCTGGCTTTGGCGGAGCGAGGCTGTGACTCGCATATCGATGAGTTCTATAGAAACGGACCCTGGCCTTCTCTCTGCTGGCACGTTACCCACGATCGACCGATCATTAAAATTCACTTGGAGAAACGCCGTCTGCCTACACTCGCACTGTTTTAATAAGTATTTTGGGTACAGTTTGCTCACAGACCTATTGAGTGAAACGACCAATTCGAAAAGCCCTGGGATGCTTGAGGCTTTCTACATTTACCTTTTTCTTTCAGTTCCCTTTATTGACGAGTCTGAGGAGGGCAAATGTTGTATGTCGTCTCAGTTTTTAAAAAGCCCCCCGAGAAAAGGCAACATTCCAGGACAATCAAACCATTATTACAGTTATGTTTAAGAAGTTCTAATTGAATGTATTGAAGGAAGACCTCTGTATGTTACTGGACAGCTCATATGTTAGCATGGGGGAGACCCTATATAGGAGCTGCTGTATCGTGTCAGTGATTCATGGTTTTGGCCCAAAACAATGTACATATCAGTGAAGGGGGGGGGGCGGGGAACCCCTTTTTAAGGAATCAGTGTTAGCGCCACCCATAGTGGGGTTTTTGAAGCTCAACTCTCCCAGCACTGGTATGCGTCTGCGCTGCCGTTTGCTGAAGCTGGTTGGCTCTGCTTAGTCCCCCAGATGCTGGCTATGATGGTGGATCTGGAGGAGGACGAGGAATGGGCCATGGCCGATGAGCTGGAGGACGATGACTTCGACAGGTAAGGCTGCTGCCCCCTTCTGGCTCGGAGGTCCAACTGCAAAGTAAAAAATTTCCTACCTGCCACAGATATGGTAGCTGTATATGTCTAAACAAAGAATATCTGAAAAAGGGTCTCTTGGCTGTAGGACAAAACGTTTATCTCAGTGATTGAGATGCACTTGCTTGCTCGCTATGGTTGAACAGATTGGAGTTTAAACAGATGTACGCTCTGAGTTGTGGTAAGAGTAGCTGTGATGGAGCGTCTGTTCTGTCTTAAGTGGGCTGATCATGGCCCGGCTCGTTTGGGTTTAATCGATGGTGTGTTTCCTGCTCAAACGCAGCTTGACTCGGCCCTGTTAAGCTTGCTGTTGTTTTAACGGTGGTGTGTTTCCCGCTCTGACGCAGTAACGCAGTGGCCGGGGAGAGCGCTCTGGACAGGATCGCCTGCGGCCTGGGAGGCAAGATCGTTCTGCCCATGATCAAACAACATATCATGCAGATGCTGCAGAACCGTGAGTATGCGCAAAACATGTGTGTATGTGCAAAACATGCGCATGCGCGCATACCAACATGCACTCACCAACACAGACATGCACACACCAATGCATACACCAACACACAGATATACTTTCCACTCCAAACTGACAGACACACATGCTCTTGCATGCACGTGTGTGCGCACATTCACACCTCCTCCCAAAAATTGAGACATGCACATACAAACACACATGCACATATCATTGTTGTTTTTTTTTTTTCCTGTGGGTGAGGTTTGCTATATGTGTTTTAACACATCAGCAGCTTCCTTTTTCTCATACAGATTAAGCTTTTTAAATGGCCTCATTAGACACAGAGGGACATATGGAAATGTAAGGACTGATGGACTCGTGCTCTTGGGCACATCCACATTCTTTATGACTCTCGCTAAGTGTGTCCTGACAGGCCACTGTCCTCCGTCACCCTCATCCCGGTGAAACGCCTCAATGAGCCGTTAAAGCCCATCGCTGTTTTACTGCTCGTATTCGCTCATATTGAGGCTATAAAACTGGCACTTGCTGTGGATGAGTGTGTGCGATTCCGGCATGCGTAATGATGATGGATTTTAAAGACCTCTGCTGGCCGTAGAGACCCACAGAGTCTGCTGTGTTCTCGGTTTTCCTTTAACGAGACACCAGTTTATGCCTGGGGATCGAAGTGGCGGGTCTTCTGCCAATCAGTGACTTAAAGGAATCAAATTAAAAGCTGAAATGCATCAAAAGAAACTGCAGCCCTATAGGGGGCGCAGTTGTGCATCCCTGCCTATTGGGCTGTGTGTTTAGGATAGGCCAGGATAATCTTTATTGTCCCCTAAGGGAATGTTTTATAAATCCCCCAGTGGATTTTAAAACATTCAATCAGTTGAGATACATTATGGTCAGTATGTCACTCAGTACAGATATCTGGGTTAACTGCACATTGTATTCGCCCTGCATGTGTATGCTTGCTTTGTAAGGTGTAGTTTTTTGAGAAAGGAGAGAAAAAAAATATTCGCATTGTTGACTGCCATTGGCCATCGACAAATAAGATGACATTCCGCCGATGTAAGTGGCTGGTGTTTGTGTTGTGTCGCATCAATTTTGCCCTGGCTAAATGTGAAAGAAGGTTTTATTAAAGGTTGTTTTATAAATCTATATGATTTGTGCTCATTCAACGAGTGTGATGAAGGACTGAAAATAACAAAAACAAAACAAACAAAAAACCATCGGTTTTGGAATCAGCTTTTGGCCAAATTCTTATTTTAAACATCGGTATCTGTATTGGCCCAGAATTTCACAATCAGTGCATCCCTAGTTTGACATGTCCGTCTGTGTTCCTCTGTAGCGGACTGGAAGTACCGGCACGCCGGCCTCATGGCACTGTCCGCCATTGGAGAGGGCTGCCACCAGCAGATGGAGGCCATTCTCAATGAGATCGTCAGCTTCGTTCTGCTCTTCTGCCAAGACCCTGTGAGTCCTGCTTCATCTCTCCATCCACACTGACTCTTCTACACAGTAACCCGTTTGTGTGATTAGATATTTACTGCAGAAGTTCAGGTGACGTTTGAGTGAAAACTGCTCCTCCTAATGACTTTCTGTTCCTTTTTCAGCACCCCAGAGTCCGATATGCCGCCTGCAACGCCATTGGACAGATGGCCACAGACTTCGCCCCCACCTTCCAGAAGAAGTTCCATGACAAGGTAACGTTATGGCTTTGAGCACAGCGCAGCTCTACCCCCCCCCCCCCCCCCCAAAACCCTCTGTCGACTCAGCAGGAGAGCCAGAGACCGTCCTTATGTATCAGGCTTAGATCTGTTAAAATCTGGCAAAAGCCGTGCAGCTCAAGTCTATAGACCCACCAACTTATTTGATGCCATAAATTTTTTTTTAACCATTTACAAAGTCACATGCATTAAGGGGGAAATGATATAGAGAGCACCTTTCAAAGTCTCAGAGCTTTACAGTGGGTGGGGTAAGAGCTAGAGATGGTGCTGCCTGTGATTGGTAGTTCAGGGAGAGGGCATTGGTTCAGACAGACTTTGAGCCCCAGGTCGCTGGCTGTATAGCAGGAGGAGCATTCTCTGAGGTTGACCCCCGCTCGGTGTCTCCTGCTGCAGGTGATCTCCGCTCTGCTCCAGACCATGGAGGACCAGACTAACCCCCGTGTCCAGGCCCACGCTGCTGCCGCCCTCATCAACTTCACCGAGGACTGCCCCAAAGCCCTGCTCATCCCCTACCTGGACAACCTGGTGCAGCACCTGCACGTCATCATGGTGGCCAAGCTGCAGGAGGTACGGCCCCGCAGCCCCCGGCCAGAGCACAGGGCAGACTGAACGTAAACGGTCACAATGAATGACCCAATGATTGCGTACCGTTTAGCGCTCTACTTACACTGCTATTACGCAACCAGCAAGCATGGAGCAAACCAGTGAAATGGAGGATAAAATGTCAGCAGGTGTTGAATAAGGTGCGGTTTCATTAGCAGCGTTGCAGCAAAAGTAGCTAGAGGTTCTCCCTTGCAGTTCACTGCTTTCATGGAGGACAGTAACCTAAGACAGGACCTCAGGCCCTGCATGGCAACTCCTATCCGTGTTGACCCAAGCCAGGTATTTCAAAGTTAATTATTTAAGGCCTGTAAATATGACAGCTACTGCGTGTACACACCATAGTAAAATCGCCCACTGACTCTGCCTCAGGTAGAGAAACTTTTGAGAAGTTTCTTTCATGTTTAAAAAGTGCCTTCACTAATGGCTCATACACCCATGTTCTCCCCAGCAGCCCAGTCTGAAGTGAGAGAGATGTTCCAGGGTGCAGCTTTAATTTAGCGGCTTATTAAAACGTTTGCGTTCTCTTCATTCCCTGCTCCCTGGCTGCTACTGTGAAATAATTAAAGTGGTTCTCTTGGTACAGCTCAAGCTAATGGATATGAAACCCAAGCAGAGTTGCTCAGACTGAATTAAACTAATGTTGACCGTATTAATGCAGTGTATTTATCAACCAAACTTTTGGGGGCCATGAACAACACGATTTTAGCATGAATTTGGGCATCGTGAACAACAGAGATGAAATCTTGACGATGTAAGCTCGTCAGCATCCGTGATGTCATAATGAAATGTTCTGTGGCAAAATTATGATTGTTTGAGAATAACTGCAAAGTTCATGAATGGAATCCGTTTATTTACCTAACAGCACCCCCTAGCCACCGTACTCATGATGTGACAGGGGCTTTGGTTCATTAAAGTTTCACTATATTTTTTAAATGGCCTCCTGGGTAATGTAGCGAATGCTGAATCCTTGTTTATTGGAATACAATAATGGCATTAAATGGCACAAAAAGGAAGAATATGAGTCCCTGAAAAGTGTTGAACCTGTAAAAGTGAAATGCAGAAACTTTTTTTTTTTTTTTTTTTTTTCTTATTCTAAATGCTGTGTGACTCTTTCTCAGCTGATCCAGAAAGGCACTAAGCTGGTACTGGAGCAGGTGGTGACGTCCATCGCATCGGTGGCGGACACGGCGGAGGAGAAATTTGTGCCCTACTACGACCTGTTCATGCCGTCGCTGAAGCACATCGTGGAGAATGCCGTGCAGAAGGAGCTCAGACTGCTGCGCGGGAAGACCATAGAATGCATTAGCCTCATCGGCCTGGCCGTCGGCAAGGAGAAGGTACCGCACACACACACACACACGCTTGCACGCACGCACACACACACACTTACCCCAGTGCATACCGTCAGCATGGAGAAGGTACCACACACACACATGCTCGCACACACACACACGCTCGCACGCATGCACACACACACACTTACCCCAGTGCACACCGTCAGCAAGGAGAAGGTACCACACACACACACGCTTGCACGCACGCGCACACACACACACTTACCCCAGTGCACACCGTCAGCAAGGAGAAGGTACCACACACACACACACACGCCTGCACGCACGCACGCACACACACTTACCCCAGTGCATACCGTCAGCATGGAGAAGGTACCGCACGCACGCACACACGCACATGCATCTCAATGCTGTCAGCCTCATCGGCCTGGCTGTCAGCAAGGAGATGGTACCACACGCGCACACACGTGCGCACACACACTCACACACACACTCACACCTCAATGCTGTAAGCCTCATTAGCTTGGCCATAGGCAAGGAGAAGGCGTTGTTCTCATGCTCTAACACTCTTAGTGTAGTATGCTTTTATGGGAAATAGCTTTGCAGCTCAGAGGTTACGGGCTCAATTCCAGGTCAGGGCTCTGCACTTATACTCTTATGCACAGTACTTTGCCGAAAATTCTTCTGGAAACATCTGGCTGATTGAAATGGATAAAATCTTAAAAATGTAACTCATGTGAGTTCTGTGTAAGGGCATGTGCTTTTAAAAAAGAAAATGATCAGCACTAGTTTTTGTCAGATGAAACCATAATTACTGAGCGTTGTCTCCCGTGTTGTCCTCAGTTCATGCCAGACGCCTCCGCCGTGATGCAGCTGCTGCTGAAAACACAGACAGACTTCAACGACCTGGAAGATGATGATCCACAGGTGAGACACCTGGTAGCAGTGTTGATTTGTGGTTATGTCGAGTTCCTGACCTGCATACCCATCGTTTGAGAGGTCGTTCCACCATCTGAGTTTTAATTGAAATTGAGCTGCAGAGATATGGCTTAGAACCTGTAATTTTAGATTTTTAACCTTCAACAAAACGTGTGCTTACAGCAGGTGCAAAAATATTTCGTGTGGTGCAAGATTGCTTTGGGAGGAAATGGGGACGATATGTGGTTTGTGGTGAGTCATTGTTTTGGGAAGCTGACCCGGTGACCCCTGTGACCTTGCGTTCAGATCTCCTACATGATCTCGGCGTGGGCCAGGATGTGTAAGATCCTGGGGAAAGAGTTCCAGCAGTACCTGCCTGTGGTCATGGGCCCACTGATGAAGACTGCTTCCATCAAGCCTGAAGTGGCCCTCTTAGACAGTGAGTATCTCAGTCTCTCCTTTAATTACAGTGAGTATCTCAGTCTCTCCTTTAATTACAGTGAGTATCTCAGTCTCCTCTTAGACAGTGAGTATCTCAGTCTCCTCTAAGACTGTGAGTATCTCAGTCTCCTCATAGTCAGTGAGTATCACAGTCTCCCATTTAATTACAGTGAGTATGTCAGTCTCCTCTCTCTCACAGAGAATCTTGGTCTTCCACGATTCTCCTCTTTCAGATTGTATGTAATCAAAAACAATACCTGTACAACTTTGCTCACCAAATTTGTCAGAAAATATGTATTATTCAGATCCCAAGTTCTTAGCCTGGCAGAGCATACAAACACCACAGGTTTAAGTGCATATATGACGTTGGCGATATAGCTGAGCCCCTGAGCCCCCCCCCCCCGACACTGAACGTCCTGTGTCTCTGCTCCCCTCCAGCCCAAGACATGGAGAACATGTGTGAGGATGATGGCTGGGAGTTTGTGAACCTGGGAGACCAGCAGAGCTTCGGCATCAAGACCGCAGGGCTGGAGGAGAAAGCAACGGCCTGCCAGATGCTGGTGAGGCCTAGGCTCAAAGGGCGAGGGGTGGGACCAGTGATGGAGGAGTGTCGTCTCATTGGTCCGGACAAGTCAATGATTGGCAGCAGATTCAGGAATCATGAAATCTCCTAGCATAGAAAACCAAGGAGAGCTCGACCAGTCAATCATGTTGATAGGAGCCAATAAGTAATTGGATACTTTATCAATATAATTCCAGATTTTCTCTGGGTATCCAGGAAGTAGTGTCAGTCAATCGCCTTCGGTGGTGTTCAGTTGTTTGTTAGCAATGTACTCTGATTGGAGGAGATGGGAGTGAATTAAAGAACCGTGCCTCACTCTCCTTTTCAGACTGACTCAGCCGCACATGTTCAGACAAATTAAAGGCTGAAAGCCGTGCAGTGGAAGGACCAGCCTATGTGCACAGGGTGAATTATTCATAGTTGTTGAATTTGTACAGAATTCCCAAAGTGTAATCTGTTCCAGGAGGTGACTGGGTATGTACCTGTAGGCGTTTATGTACTGGCTGCAAGCTGTTGGTGTTCTTGCTTCAGTGTGTTCATTATTTTAAATGTATGATGACTGTTCTCTGCTCTCCCCCTGCAGGTTTGCTATGCTAAAGAGCTGAAGGAAGGTTTTGTGGAATACACAGAGCAGGTGGTGAAGCTGATGGTGCCACTGCTAAAGTTCTACTTCCACGATGATATCCTTTATCTGGAGCCGTTTTTCTGTCCTCCTAGTTGGGCTAAAGTGGTTTAGTTGTGTCACAGTACATTTTAAGCCTCTGCCCAGCCAGCTGTGTAGTGCTTATTGTTGTGTTGCTCCTTTTAGTGTTACTAGTAAACATTATCACACGACACACAGAGCACGGAGGACGACTTCTTGTTAGATCACTGGCAGGTTTTTATTTTAAACTATATGGTCGCTATGGTTACATAGAATGTTCCTATGCCCTAGTGGCGGTCTACCCTCTCGTGGTAATTATTGGTATGGTCCATACATAACACTTATCTAAAGCTGGCATGTCAGTAGTTCAGAGTCTGCATATCAGTGGCGCTAGTTTGAGAGGAGGTTAACTTCTCTGCCATCAGCACATGTCAGGCTCATGATTATGACATCATAATTTACTCTTGTCATTCTGTGGTGTAACTCCGCCCCAAATTCCAGAGATGTCATCGGCTATTAAACTAACACTCTAGTGCTGCTACTTAGAAATCCCACAGTGCAGTGTGCTTATGAAGTGATTAATTGGCCCAGCCCACTTAGATCCGCCCTCAGGAATCTGTGGGCACCAATCACATTTCAGTAAGCCCTTGCACGAAAAGTTCATCCGAGCGCAATCCAATAACTTGGGAAAGTTTATAGTGGAGACTGCCCCTTTAGCAGGGCAGTCCTGCTGTTCTGTGTTGTGCTGTCTGTTTGCTCTTGACCGTTTGCTCCTTGACCGTTAGCACGCGTGCGCGTGGCAGCGGCAGAGTCTATGCCCCTGCTGCTGGAGTGTGCTCGGGTGCGAGGGCCCGAGTACCTGACCCAGATGTGGCACTTCATGTGCGACGCCCTCATCAAGGCCATCGGCACCGAGCCCGACTCTGACGTCCTCTCCGAGATCATGCACTCCTTCGCCAAGGTAACCTACCCACAATGCACTCCTTCACTAAGCTAACCCTCCCATAGGAAAAATCATTTTCATTTGCCCACGGGTGCCTTCGTGAGTCTATTTGTGTTGTCTGAACATAGGAAACAAGTTGCAATCCGTGTTATAAACTGAAACAAGCAGTGTTGTTTTGAGTCACTGAGTGGCGCCATCGTGTGGCCACTGATGGGACGCTTGGATGGAGTGACACTGATCTGCTTGTCCTCCTTTCTCTCTCTCTCTCTCTCTCACGCACACACAGTGTATCGAGCTGATGGGGGACGGCTGCCTGAACAACGAGCACTTTGAGGAGCTGGGTGGGATCCTGAAGGGAAAGCTGGAAGAGCACTTTAAAAACCAGGAGCTGAGACAAGGTTAGCGCTGCTTGCATCCAAAACTCCAACTCCCAGAATTCCCTGAATCTTCCAATGAACACCTAGCCTCAAATATTACTTAAGTTCATAGATTTCATTCATTCTCTTCAGAATGAAATGTATTCTGTTCTAGCATTCTAGCATCTCTTACATTTAGCTGCATCAGAATAAAAGCCTGTCTCCAATAGAAGCCTATCTCTAATAAGCACCTGGGGCCTTCGGCGGCTTAAGTAAATAAATACTTGGACCGTTCTTGGAAGTTTTAACAGTATGTTTTTCTCAGCGTCTCCGGTCTGACTCCTGAAATGCTCTCATTTCATTTTTAGCCAAAAGACAGGATGAAGATTACGATGAACAAGTGGAGGAAACGTTACAAGATGAGGTTGGTGAACAGAACCAGTTGTTTTTATGTTTGAGAAAGTGGTTCTCATGATGCAGTTTGCCACCTTTCTCTTAACACAAAGAACCTGGGTGTAACTTATGGCCACCTCTGTAGCCAATATACTTAACCTGACCGTTTGTCAAGGAACAGCGTAAGAAATTTTACAAAAACATCTACAGATAAGGGAAAACTTGTTCCGCTCTTAAAAGACCACCTCAGTATATCTCTCAGGCCAACGCAGTGTTCCCGTCCTGTTGCTACTGTTAGATTTACAATGGGATTGTCAGTCAGAGCTTTGTTTGGATTTTAAGACTGTGCATGCTGTCCCAGGTATTTGCCATGTATTGAAACAGGGAGGCAAAAATCAAAATGTAATTTACTGACTCCATCATGGGCAGTCCCTGAAATTTATCCATCAGGATTGAACCGCTCACAAACAATTTGTACATCTGAAATGCTGAGAGTAGCGAGTCTGTTAAAGGTCACTGCAGTGTGTGAGTGATTTATTTCTGTATTTCTGTGCAGGACGAAAACGATGTGTACATCCTGACCAAGGTGTCCGACATCCTGCATTCGGTCTTCAGCAGCTATAAGGAGAAGGTGCTGCCCTGGTTCGAGCAGCTCCTGCAGCTCATAGTCAACCTCATCGTGAGTATCTGCTCTCCACCAACAGTCAACAAGGAAGTTGTCTTTTTTTTTTTTTTTTTTTTCTTTCCCCCCCCACTCATCCAAGTCTCAAGGTCCAGTATCTTTAAAGAGACTCCTGGTTGGAGACTGCAGCATGAATAGTGATGCTAACTTGTGGAAACAAGTTCAAAATATAATTTTTTTTGAAAGATGTCCATGTGAAAAAAGGGCTATTGCCAGCGTCATAGTGGTAGAACAGTTTGTCAGGGTCAGACTGTAGTGTTTAAGGAGTTTTTCCATGCACCTGTTTTAATAGCAGAGCAGGGTGTTTAAGGCACACATTGTTGTGGTCCAGCATATTGTCAGGCACATGTAGTGTGAAAGTGGTTGAGGATGCTCTGGGCTTTTCCACCCCGCAGTGTCCGCACCGGCCCTGGGCAGACCGGCAGTGGGGTCTGTGTATATTCGATGACGTGGTGGAGCACTGCAGCCCTTCCTCCTTCAAATACGCGGAGTACTTCCTGCGACCCATGCTCCAGTCCCTGTGCGACTCCAGCCCCGAGGTGCGACAGGCCGCCGCCTACGGCGTGGGTGTCATGGCCCAGTTCGGCGGAGAGAACTACAGGCCCTTCTGCACAGGTATGCCCCTTTGCACAGATGCACAATGGCATGTTCACCCCATATTAATCTGTACATATGAGAGAACTGTACAGCCTTCTGTACAGGTTAATTCTTCTGCACAGGTATATTTTCAAGATTTGCAACAGTAGTCCTACAAGACTATAATACCCAGTATTACTGTGATTACCCAGCTCACTTCAGAAGAGAGAACTACATTTCCCAGCATCACAAACCTGTAACTGTCAGGAAGTTGAGAGAGAGTGAATTGTCAAGCCTGTTGATTTCATGTCTCTGTAACGCCATGTGTCTCCTGACAGAGGCCCTCCCCCTCCTGGTGGGTGTGATCCAGGCTGCCGACTCAAAGGCCAAAGAGAACGTCAACGCCACAGAGAACTGCATCTCTGCGGTGGGCAAGGTGATGAAGTACAGACCGGAGTGTGCCAGCGTCAGCGAGATACTCCCCCACTGGCTG
This sequence comes from Albula glossodonta, assembly GCA_019788955.1. Classification (NCBI taxonomy): domain Eukaryota; kingdom Metazoa; phylum Chordata; class Actinopteri; order Albuliformes; family Albulidae; genus Albula; species Albula glossodonta. Next base: position 246,436 of record JAFBMS010000292.1, read on the forward strand.
TCCTGGCTGCCCCTCAACGAGGACAAGGAGGAGGCTGTGCACACATTCAACTTCCTGTGCGACCTTATCGAAAGGTGAGAGCGGCAGGCCTCCTGTGTGCGCGCTGTGATTTAGCATCCTCCCTTTCTTCCCCCGAAATGACATGCATGTAGGTGAGGTTTCTTCGGTGTTTGCTGTATCTGAATTGTGAGGCATTTGCCTGTGAAGGCGGCTTCTGCTCAGTTAAAGATATGTTTGAAATCAAAGTCCTCATTAAAGAGCCTTACTGGGGCCAAATCTGAACGAGGCATCAAATGTGTTCTTTATCAGGCAGGATATCCTATACAAAGTCTCTGTTATAGTAATCGTTGGCCAGTGTCACTGTCGTGATCTGTTGAGATGGGGGTCTCAAACCTGATCTATTTGATGTACCCTTGTATAGATCAGGGGGAGTAAGCAGGGAAGGAATATGGAGCTGATTGCTGTGGCCAGTGTCTGTATTGTGCACTGTCTGCGCAGCCGGTGTCTGTATTGTGCACTGTCTGCGCAGCCGGTGTCTGTATTGTGCACTGTCTGCGCAGCCGGTGTCTGTATTGTGCACTGTCTGCGCAGCCGGTGTCTGTATTGTGCACTGTCTGCTGTTTGTTGTCTGGTTTTCTCCTGAGATGCTAAGATGGACGTCTCCTCTCTCCACAGCAACAATCCCATCGTCCTTGGACCCGACAACACAAATCTTCCCAAGATATTTTCAATCATCGCAGACGGGGTGGTAAACGAGTCCATCAAGCGCGAAGATGGATGTAGCAAGCGATTGGCAAATGTTATTCGTCAAGTACAGGTCAGTCGGTTATCTTAGTTTAAAAAAAAATTACTTATGACATCTTTATGGTTCTTGATTTTTTTTTTTTTTTTTTTTTTGGGAAATTTGACCTTTGCGAGTTGACCGATGGCTGGCAGCTTTAGCACCAATGTCTGATTACAGTTGTGCCTGATATACCCTGGTTTAGCGAGCTTAAAATGGCAACTCAGTACATGAAAATCATCGCCATGGCTAAGCGTTTCTGAAAAGTAACTTTTGGTCATTCCAGTTAGCATGCAGTTGCTAGCTGAAGGTACATGAGCCGCCGTTGTTTTCGTACATTGGTGCTAATGATGTTAGCCAGTCCGAGTTAGCATCACTGGTCCGAGTGGATGGTCAGAAGGGTTTCAGAAAGAGGGTGTTTTCTGACATCACAGCATAGTGTGAACACTCGTGTTTGTGTCTGCCCCCCCCCCCAGGTTTCCGGGGGACTATGGACGCAGTGTGTATCGACGCTCAATGAGACGCAACAGAAGGCCATTCAGGACCTGCTAAACACCGCTTGAAGAATTTAAAAAGAAAAAAGCCTTAACCATCTTTATCTACACCTGTGTAAAAACCCTGCTCCTGACAAAGTCCTCTGCGCCCCAAAA
>JAFBMS010002911.1:0-22967 GCA_019788955.1 Albula glossodonta
GGGGGGGGCAGAGCTGTGTGTGTGTGTGGGGGGGGCAGAGCTGTGTGTTGTGTGTGTGTGTGGGGGGGTCAGAGCTGTGTGTGTGTGTGTGTGGGGGGGGCAGTTGTACTCACCGCAGTCAGATGGGAACTGGACTCGGGCTTGGACACCTCATGGCTGTTGAAGAAGATTGTCTCCCTGTCTGCAGTGTGCATACAATCACGATTCACACTTATTTACTTGCCTAAACTGAAAATATTTGAAGTACTTGATTTCCTGGGTAAATTCAGAAAAATGTGCAGTAACAATGAATACAATACAAAGTCGTATTTGATGATTGAAATATAATGTGCATTCATGGTCATGTACATTACTTAAGCTTTGGCCACATCTAAATAATTCTATAGGAAACTAAGACACGATGCACTTCAACTGTAAAACTGTATAAACTGGCCAATAAGCAGACATTCATGAAACACATTAGTCAATTAGTCAGCACATTTTAAAGAAATGTATACATTTTCATATTAGGTCATATTTATATCTCATATTGCTAAACATTCATTTCTGTCATTAATATTCAGATTTGAACAATTTTCACATTTATTGACATTCAAGCTTCTTAGCAGCCTGCTCTCCTCATCACAGCTTTGATCTAACATTTTTTGGAAATTGATGTTGAAAAATAAGAAAACACAGATTGCAGATTATTTAAGTATTGGAAGATATTTAGATTTCTCATCAAAGCACTTGAAAACATTAGTTTGGACCGGTGTATTGGAAAATACTTCAAATGCAAATTGAGATGTAAGAATGGAGCAGAGGGGGGTGGGGAGGGGTGAGCCGGCCGCACTGACCGCAGGGCCCCAGGGGAAAGTTTTTGAGTGAGGGTCTCTCCACCGTGAAGTGGGCCTCCCCCACCACGAACACCTTGTGCAGAACCGCGCCGTGGTTGACGAAACTCTGCAGCACGCAGGGAGGCCCGGCATCACCCAGCCCCTTTGCACTGAAGATCAGCGACATCTACAGAAACAGAGAGGGGAATCTGCATCAGAGAAACAGGGGGAGGATGTACAGACATAGACAGATTAACAATAAAGTGTACAGAAGGGAACACAGACACAGATGGACTAGGACTGCAGTTGTTGACGCAGTGAAACACTCACCTCATGGGATCCAGACCCGTGAGCCACTCGGGTTTTGCAGACTGAAGGAAAGAGGGATAATGACGGAGCTGTGAGCGTAAACAGATGATATGAGCACACATGACTGGAGATCATCTGTGGTGCAGGACTGGTGTTGGAAGTAAAGTTTCACTGTAACATGTGTGCATTGCTTTGGATACTGGATTTATCCTGCATCAGCGTTTTTGTGTTTGTTTGTTACAATTATATGATTCAATAAAATACTACAGCATGTATGCAGGGGGTCTCCACACTAATGTGAGGAGCTCAGAGTGAACAGAGCACAGACTCTCACTGACTCAGAGTGAACAGAGCACAGACTCTCACTGACTCAGAGTGAACAGAGCACAGACTCTCACTGAATCAGAGTGAACAGAGCACAGACTCTCACTGAATCAGAGTGAACAGAGCACAGACTCTCACTGACTCAGAGTGAACAGAGCACAGACTCTCACTGAATCAGAGTGAACAGAGCACAGACTCTCACTGACTCAGAGTGAACAGAGCACAGACTCTCACTGACTCAGAGTGAACAGAGCACAGACTCTCACTGACTCAGTGGATAACTCAGCTGCTTCCTCTCCACTGCCTCCCTGATTGCTGAGGGGTCACCGGTGTTGATCTCCAGGTAAGGGGGGCTACAGATACCCCAGTCTGTAGGGAGGGACTGAGTTAGAGAGAGAGGCTGAGAGAGAGAGATTGCAAAAGTGAGCAACAGCACACATTGTATGTGTCTGAATGCCACATACTTGGAGACAGAGAGGCAAAAACAAACATCATTACACCACACTAGAGTCTACAAACACACTCTCACAGTGACATGCATGCATAAATGAACACATACACATGTTTAGAGCAAACAAACTGTTGTAATTAGCTGTTATAATATTATATTATAGCATGATTAGTATGCTATTTTCATTACTGCTTGTGTGCATGTATGTACATGTATGTGTTTATGTATATATACATTCACGTTGTTCTGTTATTACTTTTTTTATCTGATGTTTCACATGTTCCTTGCCATGCTTTGGCAATACAAAAGCAAATCTATCATGCCAATGAAGAACTTTAAATAAAGCAGAAACTGAGAGACAGAAGGAGCAGAGCAGCTGTGCACCTCTCAGGGATTTCTGCAGCTTGTTCATGATGCGATAGGAGGCAAAGCGATCCAGCAGCTGGGTCATCGCAGGCAGCGGATCCAGTAGCACCATGTGAGAGTGAGTGGACACATACTCCTGCAACATAACCCAACGACATAACCCAGCAGCACTGTGAGAGTGAGTGGACACATACTCCTGCAACATAACCCAACGACATAACCCAGCAGCACTGTGAGAGAGTGAGTGGACACATACTCCTGCAACATAACCCAACGACATAACCCAGCAGCACTGTGAGAGAGTGAGTGGACACATACTCCTGCAACATAACCCAGCAACATCACCCAGCAGAACTGTGTGAGAGGACACCTACTCCTGCAACATAACCCAACGACATAACCCAGCAGCACTGTGTGAGAGTGAGCGACATGTACTCCTGCAACATAACCCAGCAACATAACCCAGCAGCACTGTGTGAGAGTGAGCGGACATGTACTCCTGCAATATAACACAGCAGCACTGTGTGAGAGGACACGTACTCCTGCAACAAAACCCAGCAACATAACCCAGCAGCACTTTCTGAAGCCATCATGCAGGAGACACAAACACAAGTAACTTTGTCATTTTTAACATCGTGCATATTTTTATGTTGCAGAGAAACTATGATTAACTACATGTAATCAAACCCAACCAAAAGAAAAATGGCTGACCTGCAGGCCATACCATAAGCATGACTTAGAATTAATAAACTTTAATTCTATGATTCCAAGTGGGAAGAGTGCTGCAGTCTGATTGGCTGAATGGTTCCACAAACGGATTTGCGGATGTGAATAAAGATGGCACCTCCTCTCTGTGACAATGCAATGCAAAACTTGTATCATACCTGAAAGTTGGAGAGGAGAGTCCGTGATTGGCTATCATGCTCCGCCTCCACAATGACATCAGACAGTTTGTGAACGATGACATCAAAGGGACCTTGGGATTCCATTGGCTGACTCAGATCAATCTGCAGTGGAACAAGGTTGACAGCTTTACCCATGTTACCCTCCCTCTCGGGCCCAGTATGTCATCCTGAGGGCCTGAGTGCTGACGTCTGTGGGGCAGCAGCCAGCTTCAGCTGGTCCCTCCCTTTGCATGTGATTATCATGCCTTTATACACACTACCTTAAGTGTGCTTTTAAGAAGAGCGTGGGGATGCACTAAGCTGTGAGTTAAGCTGGGCTCTTGTTGAGTCGTATTGCTGGTGACACAATGCTGTTTGGGACTGCTCGTAAGCAGGTGATCCCAGGTGGTACTGACAGAAACAACAGTTGACTTAGTCACCTGCTCTTGACAGGGCACTGAGGAGAAAACAAAGTTTTAAATCTGGCTGAAGGTAATGTAACCCTGCTGCCGTGCGTGGGACTGAGCTTTCTGCCGGCCGCACACCTTTCTGATGTGCTGCTGTAACCCTTCATTTTATGCTTGTTTGGTGACATTATTAATGTGTGTGCCTGAACACTACTGAAGAGCATAAGCTCTAACACTCAAACTGGCACTCTGCAGTAAACACACACACTGACATGTTCAAAACTGTGCAAAGTCCTCTTTAACTAAATGAGACAGAAAAACAGAGCCGGTTTATGACAGCAGGATGGAGACTCAGGGAGGAGTGAGGAGAGGAGAGGAGCCGCACCATCAACAGGCCACTCTCTCACACTCCCCTACTGAGCGGCTCTGTGGGCAGCAGGAAAGTATACTGAGTGTGCGTGTTTGTGTGTGTATACTGAGTGTGCGTGTTTGTGTGCGTATACTGAGTGTGTGTGTTTGTGTGTGTAAACTGAGTGTGTGTGTTTGTGTGTAAACTGAGTGTGTGTGTTTATGTGTGTAAACTGAGTGTGTGTGTTTGTGTGCGTATACTGAGTGTGTGTGTTTGTGTGTGTAAACTGAGTGTGTGTGTTTATGTGTGTAAACTGAGTGTGTGTGTTTGTGTGTGTAAACTGAGTGTGTGTGTTTATGTGTGTATACTGAGTTTGTGTTTATGTGTGTAAACTGAGTGTGTGTGTTTGTGTGTGCAAACTGAGTGTGTGTGTTTATGTGTGTATACTGAGTTTGTGTTTATGTGTGGTATTGGACAGCACTTTTACAAAATTGCTGTATTTAACTGTATGTAACCCCTATAAGTTACAGCCACAGCCTGAGACGGTTTCCACAGTGGAACTACGCTAACTTTTCTGTCTTAGGTTACAGACCCCACAACTCTCACCATTATTCAGCATTTCCATATTCCCACGTTTTAGAGTCCACCACAGACTAATTCTGCGTGTTCCTACCAGACGTACAACATAGCCTATAACAAGTCCTGTCGTTTTGTGTCCATACATAAATAATGAATGTGAATCCTCACCACATTTACTGTAGTAACATACTCACTCACCTCAACCACCTCAGTGCCTCTGAGTCTGGAGGGAGGGATGTGAGGGGAGACAGAAACATTAGTGAGGAATATTTCATCGTCCTTCAAAGAAATTATCTTATAATGTTGTCGTTTTGTCTTTCCTTTGTCTTTGCTCATAAAATTGAAAAATGTTTTTCACAAGGGTAGCTAATTACTACATGACTAAACGATTGAGAAAACTTCCACTTAAAACAAAAACTAACATTTCGGTTAAAATTGTGTGCATTTCAATGGCTTGACTCACCTGCAAAACTCGGCAAAGGTTGAGAGATTCATCCGTTTCTTCTTTTCATCGCTGGGGGGGGGTGGGGGGGGGTGGGGGGGGGGGGGGGTGGGGAGGCACTCAGGTGGGCGAGCTAAGAAATAAGAAAGAAAGAGGCGTGGTAACTCATTTCCGAGCGAAATAAATGCCATTGAACACGTGAAATAACTTTTTTTAAACCTTCTCATATTGAAACATGAGCGAAAACAGAACACGTTACCGGTGTGTTCATTGGGGGACGTATCGATTCCCAGGATTATTTGTGCTATTAGACCATTTAGAATGACAGTTCAGTTTAAATATAGTCAATACAATTAGACGTTTAGCCAGCCACAACTGTTTTCATGCAGGTAAATTATCCGTGTGCCGCTCTGCCGCGGCTCATTTAAAAGAGAAAGTGAAAGAGTTTCTCTCTCAGGGAAGTCTAATAAGCACCATCATCGTCTCCTGCTCACACTCGCCTTCCGTCCCTGTAACAGATAAATTTAGGGGCTATTAGTCGGATTATAGATAGGAAGTTGGGGGTATTCTATTTATGTTTCTGTTTTCTATAACTGTTAAGGCAGAGCAATGTCCCGGGGATCGAATGCCGGTTTTGATCGACACATTACAATCTTCTCGCCTGAAGGCCGCCTCTATCAAGTCGGTAAGAACCTGCCCGAGCCTTTTCTCCTCTGTCTTGTGTTCTCACACGCGAACACCTAATACAGGAATAATTGCGTATGAAACACTTTCTCTGAATTGTTACTTGAAGGACAGCTTGCCGAAGCAAAGGGAAAGCTGGCCCCAGCTGCCTGGTCCCAGTCTTTCGTTTCGCCAGAGTTCATGTCCCAATGGATGTCTGACCCGTAGCCTACTCATATATACACTCCATTACTCCATTATTTTAACGAAGCACGGGTATGTGTGGCATTCTGGTGATGGGGACAGTACTGCTCTTTTTGACAACCAAATTAAGAACAAGCTGATAAGTTTGCAGATAACCACAGGTTTACCGTAAGGGGGGATTTTCAGAGGTTTACCGTGTGTACTTTTGACTCCTTTTGGGATTGGTTTGGAGTAACGCATCACATAGATATGATTGTTAATGTGAAAGACATGTCGTTGCTAACACTAATGTTTGAATGACCTAATGTAATTTTCTTGTTACAGCTGCCTATATCTGTTGGTCTGGTTTAGCCTACAATTTCTTGCTGAATGATTTCAGTCTGCATCTCACTGTATGAAATGTTCAGTGTAAACTTAACTCTAAAGGAGGGATCAAATGTACTCGTTTAGTTAATGCATCACTGATTGTTTCACTGGGTGACTTGGTTTAATTTATGTTACATCTCATAAATCTTTGATTGACTGATTGATGGATTTATCTCTAGAATGCTTGATTTATGTGATCTCTCCTAGAGTATGCCTTCAAAGCCATCGCACAGAGTGGCCTGACGTCAGTGGGTTTACGGGGGAAAGACTGCTCAGTGGTCGTCACGCAGAAGAAAGTTCCGGTAAGAGAGGTGGACTGCAGAGGTGACAGCTGGCTGCCTACCTAAAGATTACTCTCCAACGGCACCTGAGATATGCATAATCTTCCAACATTACAGCAGCGCTTAGCTCTCCTTCCAACACTACAGCAGCGCTTAGCTCTCCTTCCAACATTACAGCAGCGCTTAGCTCTCCTTCCAACACTACAGCAGCGCTTAGCTCTCCTTCCAACACTACAGCAGCGCTTAGCTCTCCTTCCAACACTACAGCAGCGCTTAGCTCTCCTTCCAACATTACAGCAGCGCTTAGCTCTCCTTCCAACACTACAGCAGCGCTTAGCTCTCCTTCCAACACTACAGCAGCGCTTAGCTCTCCTTCCAACATTACAGCAGCGCTTAGCTCTCCTTCCAACACTACAGCAGCGCTTAGCTCTCCTTCCAACACTACAGCAGCGCTTAGCTCTCCTTCCAACACTACAGCAGCGCTTAGCTCTCCTTCCAACATCACAGCAGCGCTTAGCTCTCCTTCCAACATCACAGTAGCGCTTAGCTCTCCTTCCAACACTACAGCAGCGCTTAGCTCTCCTTCCAACACTACAGCAGCGCTTAGCTCTCCTTCCAACACTACAGCAGCGCTTAGCTCTCCTTCCAACACTACAGCAGCGCTTAGCTCTCCTTCCAACATTACAGCAGCGCTTAGCTCTCCTTCCAACACTACAGCAGCGCTTAGCTCTCCTTCCAACACTACAGCAGCGTTTAGCTCTCCTTCCAACACTACAGCAGCGCTTAGCTCTCCTTCCAACACTACAGCAGCGCTTAGCTTTAATTCCACACTCTAAACTCAATTCTTCCTTGCCCAGCTCTCCAACGATTGGTTTGGCTCTGTCACCGTGCTTCCTTTTCTCTGAAGCCATGTTAAATTTGCACGTGCTTGTGTGTTTGGCTTCATGTTCGGGTGGTGAAGCAGAACAGAGCAGCGTCCCGATCAGAGCTTGAGTATCCGAGTCCAGCTCCACACCTCAGCCCTCACATGCCTCTGTGTGCTGCTGAGACCAGCGCATTTGCTGTCACGCTGAAGCTGTAAAGACGATCCTGTTGGCTTTGTTAAGGGCTCAGTAACACTGTACCAGGCTGTTCGGGTCAGGCCTGGCCTGCACACCCAAGGGCATGCACACCATGGAGCTGAGAGCGTTGGAAACCTCAGCCCAAACCCAGCTCAGTCACGGTTATATTCAACAGCACTTAGTCTCTCTGAATAAGAAGGGAATGGCACACAGTCAAAGCAGACATTAGTCTTTGTAATGGAGTATGCTGTATTATTCTTGAATGAAAAGAAGTGTGGAAGTGTAAGTCAGTATGTCTGTCTGACCATCTGACTGTCTGTTGCGCTTCAGGATAAGCTGCTAGACGCGTCCACTCTGAGCAACATGTACCGTCTGACCCCCCGCATTGGCTGTGTGATGACTGGACACTATGGTGAGGGTCCAATTCACACTCAACACACTGTGTACACTGCACTTAGGAAACACACACATGCACACTCACGTACACACACACACACTCACACACACACGTATACACACACACGCACACTTACACTCATATTCACACACACACACACACACGTATACACACACACATGCACACTTACACTCACATTCACACACACACTCACACACACACGCACATTCACGTACACACTCACACACACACACTGTTCTTACGGTTCTTTCCGTGTTCCCCCAGCGGACAGCCGGTCCCAGGTGCATCGGGCCAGGGTGGAGGCTGCTGAGTACAAGTACAAGTTTGGCTATGACATCACGGCCGACATGCTGTGCCGCAGGATGGCAGATATCTCCCAGGTGTACACACAGAACGCCGAGATGAGGCCCCTAGGCTGCTGTGAGTGTCTCTCCATCCCTCTCCATCTCTCTCTCCATCCTTCTCCATCTCTCTCCACCCCTCTCTCCTCCTCTTCACCTCTCTCTCTCTCTTTCCTCTCCTCTTATCCCTATCTCATTCTTTCCCTGCTCTTTTCCCCATCCTTTCATCTCTCTCTCCAGTGTCTTCTCTCCTTGCTGGCCTGTGCTCTCAGATTATGAGCAGACACTAGTATCACCCCTCTGTGGCTTGTCGTAGGTATGATCCTGATCGCCATAGACCCTCAGCTGGGTCCGATGCTGTACAAGTGTGACCCAGCGGGCTATTTCTGTGGCTTTCGGGCCACCAGTGTTGGTGCCAAGCAGACAGAGGCCAACAGCTACCTGGAGAAGAAGCTGAAGAAGAAGCCAGACTTGTCCTACGACAGGACTGTAGAGGTGAGATCGCCCCTCAGCTTCTCCTGTCCATGTTGAGGTGTGGAGGGTCAGTGACACACTATCTTCTTCAGCTAATGCATAATGCACTTTCTCTGTCTCAGTGCTGATGCAGGCATGGTAGTGTTAAAGGAGGAGCCCACTGTGTAACTGTGTGTATATGCTAATGTCTGAACCCTTCTGTTTCACTCCTTTTTTTTCATTTTAACTCAGTTTCCACAGTCTTAACCTCTGACCTGTGGGGGAGTTTTCTTTCATCACTGGGGGCCAGTACAGACATTGATAATTAGCTTACTCTACTCCTGTTCCTCACTGAATGTCAGTGCGTGAATGGCAGTGCATCTGTTTCACTGGCTGTCCGACCGGCTTCGTGACCGCTGAGATGACTGTCTGTCTGTCCTTCGTGACCGCTGAGATGACTGACTGTCTGTCTGTCTGTCCTTCAGATGGCCATCTCCTGTCTGTCCTCCATCCTGTCTTTGGACTTCAAGTCAAGTGAGCTGGAGGTGGGCGTGGTGACCAGAGACAGCCCTAAGTTCAGGTACCAATGATACGACATAGCGCAGCTGTTTCTGGGACCTCGCCTTGCGGTCCTCGTGTCTGTACTCATGCGCTAGCGCGCCCTTCTCTTGTCTGGATGACATTTATACATTTTTAATGCAAGATGTCTCACTCCTGACAGGACTCTGACAGAGCCAGAGATCGAGGCACACCTGGTGGCTATTGCTGAGCGGGAGTAGACACACTTTCTCCTCACACACACACAAACCGCTGGGAAGGTGGCATGGCAGTTGGCACTGGACATTTTTACGTGTACCTGTGCTGAGCTTTAGAGATCCTCCTCTCTGAGTACTCCTTTTCTCATAGTATATAACAGGGCCCCAAACTGAGCTTCAGTCAGAAATGGTATGTGTGAAGCACACACTAACAGATGCAGAGACATACTCACCTTTGTACACTTCTCTTCACTGAATCTTTAGTATCTTAATATTAATGAAACATTTTTATTCTCAATTTTTGTGACTTTTCCAGCGGACATAGGTGTCCATAAGAACCATAAGAAAGTGATCTTGGCTGTTTTGTCTAAAAAACATTGGCTAGTGATGACGTATTGTGCCACTTGGTGGCCCTAAGATCCACAGTTTTCCTAGCTCTCAAACAGCACCAACTCACTGTGTTCACTTCTGAATAAAACATGGAAAACAATATTGAACAAGAAGGAAAAGTGAAATTTAGCATTTGTTTACTTTAGTATAATTAAGCAATTATACTTTAGCCCTTACAATATCTAACCTCTAATATTTCCTTTAATAGTTTGTGTTCTTATAACCTGTGTTTCCATGCAGTATCTAGTTTGAGGTTGTGTACTGGCTGTCTTTGGTGTGTTACTGTCAGAACCACATGATCTCACTCAGCCAATCAGGTTCCATGTGTTCTCTGGACTTGTCCTGTTGGTACATCACCATTTCATCTTTTTTCTGCCCCAGCATCAGTCTTACAAAAACAAAATAAAACACATCCAACCAGAAAACCTTCTGCCTTGTTTCCTCTCATTAAAAAAATTGTAAAAACCCTAAAAGTTTGTGAATCCTATTTTACTAATAAGCCTATAACTCTGGGATGTCTTTGCAGTAAATCCATGTGAGGCTCATTGAGGAAGGACTTCTTTGTACATTTTCTGATTTACTGATGATTCCATTTTATTATAATAAATACAGTTATTATAAACACATTACAAAAGCAACTAATTAGTCATTTCATATTGTTTTGGTATGCTGAAATGTTAAATAATTCATAAATTCATGCAAATACTCCAGCAGCTGTAATTTCTGCAAACAGTGGAAAAGGATAATGAAAGCAAATGATTTCTGTGTTAAACATTTTCTCCAACTAAAATTGGGGATGGATCAATTTTTTTTTTTTATCTTCAATAAAACAGGCAAGATTTCGATTTTAAAAACATGAATACAAATGTTCAATAGAAAGCTGTATGTTTGTTTTAAAAGTTGGCATTGATTTTTAGTGTTGTCTTTGCCACCACAAGAGGGCACTATTTAACACAACCACATTAAGCTCACACTACCTGTAAATGTTAACATGCATAACTATCAACAACCAGGGGAAAAATCAGTCTTCCAACCAAACAGAAACTTCCAGTGAAAAGCTGTAAAACCTAAAAACTGTAAGGGCAAAGCTGTGGGCACCGGCTGCAGTGTGGGGAAACACAGGACAAAGACACCAGAGACCACATCAGCCTCATTTAACCATTTATTTAACTTACTCTCTTCCTCATGATAAGCATTCAGGTAAAGAAAACAAGGAAAGCAAGAGAATGACAGAAACATCTGGGCTGATCACACAGAGTTAATATCAGCTGGTCCTGCAGGAGGCGCTGTCCTCTGTGGCCCTGTTCAAGTATAAAACAGAGCAGCACATGCATTGATGGAGAAAGTACGTCTTTACGATCAAACTACTGTACAAGGAGCGATGAAGCAAAATTAAGTGCAGTGACACCGTTCATCCCGTTACACCCCACCCTGTTCCTCACTCCATTTTTATCCCACTTCCACTTTTCTCTCCATCCATCCACTTTCTTTCTCCCCTTTATTTCCATGGTCACTCTTCTATCCTGAATCTGACCACTCACCTCAGACCTGAATCTCATTCTTCCCAGCCTAACTCAAAGAAACCCACACAAGGCGCTTCAGAAGGATAAAGTCAATAGCTAATTCACAGAAACCATAGCCAAGCTTACGCTGTTCTCCGTAGGTCCCCCATACCACAGTCATGCAGGTTCTATCAGGACCACGAAACAGCTCTACCTCGCTTTACTTCCCAGGCAGGGGCAGACTGGGCAATCTCTCAGAGGAAAAACCCCACTATAATGGTACTGTCCTGGCAGAACCCTCCGCCTCCCCCCCCCCCCCCCCCCCCCCCCCCCCCCCCCCACCCCCCCCCACACACACACACACACACACTATAATGGTACAATCCTTGCAGAACCCCCCCCACAGTAATGGTACTGGAATGGGACTCTGCTCAGCCAGTGGCAACATGGGCAAGAAAGTAACTGAGAACATCCCCTTTCCTCTTTCACTCTCACACACACACACACACACAAATACATATGCGCACGTGCGTGCACACACAAGCACTTGCACTCTCACACACACGCTCACACTCTCTCTCGCTTGTGCGCACACACGCACAGCTCAAGCTCCACGCAGCTGTGTTGTGTATGACACATGGTGGTTTTGAACTGCTGGCATCACTTGTGGCTACAGCACTGGGTGACCGTTGATGATGAGGTCATCAAACTCCTCCTGCAGGGACACAGGAGAGGAACAGAGGTCAAACGCATTAGTGTCTAATAGAAGAGTATATGGTATATGTGGTCCTAAGTATTGGCCTACAGCTGAAGCAGTTTCCACTCCTGTTTCCCTCACCTCCTCACTCTCCCGATCCTCCTCCTCCTCTTCCTCCTCCTGGCCCCATGGTGCAGAGCCTCCTCCCTCCCGAAGCAGGCGGCGCACTTCTGCGTTGGGCCTGTGGAGGGCGCAGTACAGGGCCGTGTGTCCGGCGTAGGAGGGCTGGTCCACGGCGGCGCCCCCACGCAGGAGCAGGCGCACCACGCCTGGGCTCTGCGACTCCACTGCCCAGTGCAGCGCCGACCGCCCTGCGCTCAGGTCCTACAGGGGGCGCAAGAGCACAGCCCAAAAACCACCAGGTCATAACCACTGGGTGAATGGGGCACAGTCGTTTGGGTGCCAAAGGCAGGAACGTGACCTGACTGAACTCACCCTCTGGTTTACGTCAGCTCCAGCGTCCAGCAGCATCCTGACCACGTCCTCATCGCCCTTCTGCACAGCCAGGTGCAACGCACTGACCCCTGGGGGGAACAGAGGGCAACTTCAGCTCAGAGAAAAGGTCAAGAGAAGCAGTGCATGGAGCATTTTGCATACCTGAGAGGTGGGGTTTTGCGTACCTGAGTAGTTGGTGATGCGCAGGTGCTCCGGCTGGGCGGAGCTGCAGGTGAGCTCCCGCACGCAGGCCACCCTGCCCTCTCGCACGGCCAGGTGCAGCGGGGTGTGGCCCCCCCTCTCCTGCAGCTCCCTGCTGGCCCCACCCAAGAGCAGTCCCCGCACACACTCGGGCTGGTCCACAATCACTGCCAGGTGAAGAGCCGTCTGGGGGGGGGGGGGTGGGGGGTCAACCGTCAATGTGCAAAAGCCAAAATCACCATCATTACTGAACCTGTGTGCCTGCTCCAGTCTCACAATCATTACTGAACCTGTGTGCCTGCTCCAGTCTCACCATCATTACTGAACCTGTGTGCCTGCTCCAGTCTCACCATCATTACTGAACCTGTGTGCCTGCTCCAGTCTCACCATCATTACTGAACCTGTGTGCCTGCTCCAGTCTCACCACTACTGAACCTGTGTGCCTGCTCCAATCTCACCATCATTACTGAACCTGTGTGCCTGCTCCAGTCTCACCATCATTACTGAACCTCTGTGCCTGCTCCAGTCTCACCATCATTACTGACCCTGTGTGCCTGCTCCAGTCTCACCATCACTGAACCTGTGTGCCTGCTCCAGTCTCACCATCATTACTGACCCTGTGTGCCTGCTCCAGTCTCACCATCATTACTGAACCTGTGTGCCTGCTCCAGTCTCACCATCATTACTGAACCTGTGTGCCTGCTCCAGTCTCACCATCATTACTGAACCTGTGTGCCTGCTCCAGTCTCACCATCATTACTGAACCTGTGTGCCTGCTCCAGTCTCACCACTACTGAACCTCTGTGCCTGCTCCAGTCTCACCATCATTACTGAACCTGTGTGCCTGCTCCAGTCTCACCATCATTACTGAACCTGTGTGCCTGCTCCAGTCTCACAATCATTACTGAACCTCTGTGCCTGCTCCAGTCTCATCATTGCTGAACCTCTGTGCCTGCTCCAGTCTCACCATTACTGTACCTGTGTGCCTGCTCCAGTCTCACCATCATTACTGAACCTGTGTGCCTGCTCCAGTCTCACCATCATTACTGAACCTGTGTGCCTGCTCCAGTCTCACCATCATTACTGAACCTGTGTGCCTGCTCCAGTCTCACCATTACTGAACCTGTGTGCCTGCTCCAGTCTCACAATCATTACTGAACCTGTGTGCCTGCTCCAGTCTCACCATCATTACTGAACCTGTGTGCCTGCTCCAGTCTCACAATCATTACTGACCCTGTGTGCCTGCTCCAGTCTCACCATCATTACTGACCCTGTGTGCCTGCTCCAGTCTCACCATCATTACTGAACCTGTGTGCCTGCTCCAGTCTCACCATTACTGTACCTGTGTGCCTGCTCCAGTCTCACCATCATTACTGAACCTGTGTGCCTGCTCCAGTCTCACCATCATTACTGAACCTGTGTGCCTGCTCCAGTCTCACCACTACTGAACCTGTGTGCCTGCTCCAGTCTCACCATCATTACTGAACCTGTGTGCCTGCTCCAGTCTCACCACTACTGAACCTCTGTGCCTGCTCCAGTCTCACCATCATTACTGAACCTGTGTGCCTGCTCCAGTCTCACCATTACTGAACCTGTGTGCCTGCTCCAGTCTCACCATTACTGAACCTGTGTGCCTGCTCCAGTCTCACCATCATTACTGAACCTGTGTGCCTGCTCCAGTCTCACCACTACTGAACCTCTGTGCCTGCTCCAGTCTCACCATCATTACTGAACCTGTGTGCCTGCTCCAGTCTCACCATTACTGAACCTGTGTGCCTGCTCCAGTCTCACCATTACTGACCCTGTGTGCCTGCTCCAGTCTCACCATTACTGAACCTGTGTGCCTGCTCCAGTCTCACCATCATTACTGAACCTGTGTGCCTGCTCCAGTCTCACCATTACCGAACCTGTGTGCCTGCTCCAGTCTCACAATCATTACTGAACCTGTGTGCCTGCTCCAGTCTCACAATCATTACTGAACCTGTGTGCCTGCTCCAGTCTCACAATCATTACTGAACCTGTGTGCCTGCTCCAGTCTCACCATCATTACTGAACCTGTGTGCCTGCTCCAGTCTCACCACTACTGAACCTCTGTGCCTGCTCCAGTCTCACCATCATTACTGAACCTGTGTGCCTGCTCCAGTCTCACCATTACTGAACCTGTGTGCCTGCTCCAGTCTCACCATCATTACTGAACCTGTGTGCCTGCTCCAGTCTCACAATCATTACTGAACCTGTGTGCCTGCTCCAGTCTCACAATCATTACTGAACCTCTGTGCCTGCTCCAGTCTCACCATCATTACCGAACCTGTGTGCCTGCTCCAGTCTCACCATTACTGAACCTGTGTGCCTGCTCCAGTCTCACCATCATTACCGAACCTGTGTGCCTGCTCCAGTCTCACCATTACCGAACCTGTGTGCCTGCTCCAGTCTCACAATCATTACTGAACCTCTGTGCCTGCTCCAGTCTCACCATCATTACCGAACCTGTGTGCCTGCTCCAGTCTCACCATTACTGAACCTCTGTGCCTGCTCCAGTCTCACCATCATTACCGAACCTGTGTGCCTGCTCCAGTCTCACCATTACCGAACCTGTGTGCCTGCTCCAGTCTCACAATCATTACTGAACCTGTGTGCCTGCTCCAGTCTCACAATCATTACTGACCCTGTGTGCCTGCTCCAGTCTCACCATCATTACTGAACCTGTGTGCCTGCTCCAGTCTCACCATCATTACTGAACCTGTGTGCCTGCTCCAGTCTCACCACTACTGAACCTCTGTGCCTGCTCCAGTCTCACCATCATTACTGAACCTGTGTGCCTGCTCCAGTCTCACCATTACTGAACCTGTGTGCCTGCTCCAGTCTCACCATCATTACTGAACCTGTGTGCCTGCTCCAGTCTCACCATCATTACTGAACCTGTGTGCCTGCTCCAGTCTCACCATCATTACTGAACCTGTGTGCCTGCTCCAGTCTCACCATTACTGAACCTGTGTGCCTGCTCCAGTCTCACCATTACTGACCCTGTGTGCCTGCTCCAGTCTCACCATCATTACTGAAGCTGTGTGCCTGCTCCAGTCTCACCATTACCGAACCTGTGTGCCTGCTCCAATCTCATCATTACTGTACCTGTGTGCCTGCTCCAGTCTCACCATTACTGAACCTGTGTGCCTGCTCCAGTCTCACCATCATTACTAAGTATGCATTTCTGCCTTTGTTCTAAATTATGTGTAAAATGATTTGGCAATAATTACAAATAGCATTCAAACAGAGAAAGCATTGGAGGTAGCTGAGACCAGTAGGAGAAACACTGACAGTGGAAGAGACGGATGAGAAAATAAAGGGGGAGAAAGTGCAAACGAGGATATCAAAGAACGATGCGAAGAGGAGAAGAAAAAAGGCAAGTATGGAGACAAAGAATAAATGAAAGGAACAGATACAAAGACAAGGCAAGGTGGCGTATGGAGACAGTTAATCCAATTCACACACAAACCTGCAAGTGTGACAGAGAGTCAGGTGTCCTGTCAGCAACAATTAAATAAACAAAACAAACTCAGGAAATGTGATCTCAGCTCTCAATGGGCAGGACATACCCGACACACACACACACACACACACACACACACACACCTGTCCCAGGTCGTTCTGGATGTCCAGGTAAGGGGTCCAGCTAGGCTGCAGTGCAATGATTCCCAGCAGGTACTGTACAAAGGCCCAGTGTTCATGAATCAGAGCCAGGTGGAGTGCCCTGGGAATGACAGAGGGCAAGCATGATTACAGTGTTGCCTTATGAAAAGTTCAGCTTCATAAGATATGTTTATATGGCAAAAACAGCTAGACTCATAGGTAGTCCGATCAGAATTTTAAAAAGTGCATACAGAACTACCACATGGTCCGTGCCGTTAGATAAAACCGTGGCCAAGGTTTTCTTTTATTTTTCCATGAAGCTAGCGAACAAACCAGTCTGTTTTGGACCTCTACTCACGTGTCTCCGTCCTCGGACACAAAGTTCAGGGTGTCGAACATCTCCCTCATCCGGCGCTCCTCTGCCAGGCCCGCCTCCACCTGCTCGGAAACACAGCTGCTAGGTCGGTCCATGGCACCGCTGCCAGCCTCCTCTACCAGCCGCATGGTTCCGATGCCCTGGGAGATGCAACACAACATCTCGTCTGTTATCGAGTCTCCGAGGGCTGAGTCCAGCCTCTCGCCACCGCCTAGGGACACGCAGGAGTCAGAGGGCCGATGTTCGGATCCTATCTCAGTAGTTCCGCCGATGGTAGATGACGCGGTGGATTCCCACACTCGAGCCGACTCATTTTCGTTACCAAAGGGGCTATCTAGGCCAAGTGCCCGGCCACTGAGGCACTCCAGGCCGCTGTCGCACCATTCCTCCGAAGGAACTGCGTGGATTCCTTTAGAACTTTCATGTTTTCCGAATCCGATGTCGAACTCAGGCCGTTCATGTTGATCTCCAGAGTCAGACAAGCGTTGTGTCTGTATTGGCTGCGACTGTACGTCCTCCATTTGAAAGCGAATTTGTGCTTCTAAAAGAACAACAAGAAAAGTATGCAATATTTTCTAGTTGCAATGTAGCGATGTTTATGTCCTTTTACGGGTGCAAGTGCTCCCCTAAATATTGCAGATTGAACCGAAGACAGCTGAAAATGCTGCGACGGTTAGCGAGTCTTTTCATCGCAGTTCATCTTTACAATTATTTTGTTTCACTTAATACTACCCCGAACACAAATGTATTTTCAGTTTCAGTAGGACGAAAGGTGTTTTGCAGTCTTGGGGAATTCCCAAGCGCCTTCTTATCGGGCTCCCTGTACTCCACTCTTATCCAATGACAACTGCTAGAAAGCGCTTCCTCTCTAAGCCGGAGGTTTACTATTTCGCACAGCTTTCTGGGATATGTAGTTAACACAGCAACTAAATTAAAGTTTCAAGGTAAAACTACATCATACTTTCATTGATAAATATATGGCTACGCTACAGTACTCTAGTATGAACAGAAAGTTTGTGTGTATGCATGTATACATATGTGTATCTTTTTTCTTCTTATGAGCTGGCTATAAATATGCATTATTGTTTATTTAAACCATGAAAGAAAATCTTGGATGCTTGCATTACTGTTGTAATGTAGTCCTGTAATGTATTCGTAACAGCTATTTCAAAAAAAAAAAAAAAAAAAAACGTCGGGGTAATCGTATCTTGATATCACTGCTTACATGTTAAGAGCACGTTAGTATTGATGTATGGAAATTATACGTGATAACGAAAACCACTAAGTGGCGCTCACGTCCCACGCAAGAAATAGACCTACCATGAATCGAATCGTCTCTGCGTTGTTGTGGTTTTGAGAACAAAGGAGCACGGTATTTTCAAGAAAGGTGAAACATCAAAGGTGCAGGTAGAGGCCATTGTGCTCAGTCGATTTGTTCGTATTTTAGAAACTGACCAGAGATAGATTTAATTGAGGGTACCCTACATGGGGAATGGACATTCGGGAAAACCCTTGTTTCAACTAATGAGGTTCACAGCTTTTGTAGAGGTAGCCCTGCACGTGAGAGGCCTCGAGCAAGCGGTCCACGCGCCCGCCATTTTCATATTCGTTCTGTTTTGAGCTGTGTGAGAGCGGGGCATTTTAACCCTTAAAATCCCAGGGATTTTTTTTTTCAGTTTTTTTTTTATTGCAATTTCTTGTATATTTAAAGCACATCCAATATTTACCACTTGTTGTATTTACAAAACCCAAGCCTATATGCTCATGACATTTAACTAATTTTTAGGAGTATTTATCCATACCGATTTAAAAAATTAGTATAATTATTAATAAAATAAAATATTACAATATTCATCAAACATTTTATTTTTCCTTATCAACTAAAATTACTGTTTTTCTGTTGAACACAAAAAAATTATATTGCTTGTCTGTAATGGTCATTAATAGGAAGCTGCTAATGGACCTCTAAGCTGTGCAAGGAGAGAGGAGCCCAGGCCACATTCCACAGCCACCTGCACCAGACCAGGACTCAGCCACCTGCACCAGACCAGGACTCAGCCACCTGCACCAGACCAGGACTCAGCCACCTGCACCAGACCAGGACTCAGTCACCTGCACCAGACCAGGACTCAGTCACCTGCACCAGACCAGGACTCAGCCACCTGCACCAGACCAGGACTCAGCCACCTGCACCAGACCAGGACTCAGCCACCTGCACCAGACCAGGACTCAGCCACCTGCACCAGACCAGGACTCAGCCACCTGCACCAGACCAGAACTCAGTCACACTGACAGTTGGCAGCAGTGCTGAGACATTCACACAGCTGTCACTGGTCAGGTTAGCTGGAAAATTAGATGATGCAGAAAGTTATAGAGGAATAGGTAGTTTGTAGTTTTAAATTGTAATGTTACAAAGATCTGTGTTGTAATTCCTGCTCGTGGGCCAGTGCTGTAGATGGCCTCCCGCACAGCGACACTTCCTCAGGGAGCTGCAGGCAGCCAAGAAACAGAGAAATTCCTGAGCAGTTTCTGAGACAGGTTTCAAGGCTGTTTTTATAACTCTTAAAATGCTTTCCGAATGCGCGCAAGGCAGCTCCACAGTCAGAGGATGGAGCAGACCCAACCCTTAATGCCATTAGGTCACAGCTGCGATTTTCCCTCTCAGCTTAAGAATAAAGTCCTAGCTGGGTTTGTTCACATGCTAAACTCCATGAAAAAACGCAGTTTTCTCCTAACAAAACTTCAAAATCATTGATCCTGTTTGTCATAGCAAGCATGATATTGCTCATGCACTCATCTTAGTCATGGGGTTGTATGTCTGCACTGCAGAAAGCATCACCTGAGTCATGTGACTCGGCTAATGACAGTCATGCTATTAAGAGCTGAAGCAAACACAGCATAGTGCTCATCTGCATTTAGCACAGGGAGCAGGAGAGGCAGAGAGGAAGGGCATGTGTGGTGAAACTGAATGTGTGGCGTTGGCCACCAAATATGTGGCCTCCTGTCATAAACTGAGGGACAACCAGTGAGGCACCATTTCCTCTTTTGCATTAGTAGCAGGCTCTTTCTTATTTCTGTATTTGTCCTGGCCTTTTTTATATATTTTTTATTTTATTCAACTGTATTATGTATGTTTGTAATGTGTGACTTAATTGTTTTAGCTCTGGCAATATTGCTTTTATGCAGTCATGCCAATAAAGCATTATCATATTGAAAAAAAAATGATATGGGGCAGACAGAGAGCGAACAGGGGCAGAGGGTGTGCTGTGAGGGAGGTGGGAGAGCTGGGGGTCCCATATGAGCTATGATACCGCTGAAATTCCCTCGGTTAAGGTGCTTTTCCTCACATGCTCCTGAAAGCACCACTGAAATGGGCTCCAGGAACCTGCATTACCTCAGATAAACTAATGAGGGAGGGGACAGCACAGAGAAAGATAAACTAACGAGGGAGGGGACAGCACAGAGAAAGATAAACTAACGAGGGAGGGGACAGCACAGAGAAAGATAAACTAATGAGGGAGGGGACAGCACAGAGAAAGATAAACTAATGAGGGAGGGGAGAGCACAGAGAAAGATAAACTAACGAGGGAGGGGACAGCACAGAGAAAGATAAACTAATGAGGGAGGGGACAGCACAGAGAAAGATAAACTAATGAGGGAGGGGACAGCACAGAGAAAGATAAACTAATGAGGGAGGGGAGAGCACAGAGAAAGATAAACTAATGAGGGAGGGGACAGCACAGAGAAAGATAAACTAATGAGGGAGGGGACAGCACAGAGAAAGATAAACTAATGAGGGAGGGGACAGCACAGAGAAAGATAAACATCTGGCAAGAGAGTGCAGAGTAAGTGGGATGGAAAGAATCTAGAACAGAGTATGCTGTGCAAAACAGAGAGAGAGAGTTTTGAGTTTTAACCCACCTTTATTAAGACATTAAAACACATATCACAGAACACAAAACAGCCATTCTGTAAACCCAAAAACCAGAACACATCAGAACCCAATAAAAAACACAAAAAAACATCCGACACCCAAAACCCATCACTCGCCCAAAAACAAAAACAAAAGGAAAACAAAAAATCGAAAAGCAAGAATCCATTTCCCATTGTCTTCAACAGTACAGAACACCCCCCAAGCCCCCATGCACATCTAAACCCATCTAAGTTATTCACCTGCCTGTAACAGGCATGCTCCACCCTGAGCCAGCCAGCCAGCAGTCCTGTCAGCTCTGAGTACAGAGAGACAGAGAAAGAGAGAGAAAGAGTTGGCATGACATGAATGAGTGTTGGGAGTGGGTGTAGTTGGGAGTATATAAGCAACTTGGGAGTGGGATGGAGGGATGAGAATGAGAGGAGAGGGAAAGAGGAAGAAGCTGGGATGCAACAAACAGGCAGCCCCCTCACTGTTCTTCTCTCTCTGTCTCTCAAAGTGAAAATTCAGTTGCAGTCTCATAAGCAATATTGCCAATGCAATTAACAATGAAATAGTTAAGAATGATGCGTAAGGCAGAACTTCTGTCACAGAACCAGGCTGTGCTGTGACTCTTGACTGGGTGAAAGCAGAACCAGATAATCACCCAGACGTGTGAGTGTGTTGCAGAGCTGTCTCACTCCATTGCTCTGAATGACAGACAGGAGGGTTTGGGTCCTGTTTTAGCTGTGCATTTATTTAATAACATAGCAACCCCCCCACCCCCCACATCCCCACCCCCACCCCACATGAAAGAGAAAGCCCTCGTGCCAAATTGAATCAATGCTTTCTGGAAGTCAACAAAGCAGGAAAAATCTTGTTTTGGTTTTGGCTTGCATATTTATCTACTAGGGTGTGTAAGGCGAAACTGTGATCAGCTGGCTGGTGTGCTGGTGAAAATTCAATGTGACTTTTACTTAAGATCTCCATGTCTGACAGAGGTGTGGCCAGTCCAGCCAATGAAGGGGAACAGGCTTCCACCCGCTGCTGTACTGAATGTCCCAGCATGCACTTTGGCACTGATGGATGACCCTAGCACGCTGTCAGGTGCACTTAGCAGATAGCATTAGCCCGGGTTTAATTTAATGGCTCATGGGGGCAGGTATTGATTGGGCAGGGAGAGGGTCAGGGTGGAAAAACAGACACAGCCTGAAAGGGGCTGACGGAGAGTCCTGAGAAATTCAGGGGAGAGCAGCCGCAGCAAATGGAGTGGAAGAGCCCAGTGTCTGCGCTCTGCGGTCTGCGCTCTGCGTATGCGCGCTGCACCCAGTGTCTGCGCTCTGCGTCTGCGCGCTGCACCCAGTGTCTGCGCTCTGCGCTCTGCGTCTGCGCGCTGCACCCAGTGTCTGCGCTCTGCGTCTGCGCTCTGAGCTCTGCGCCCAGCATCTGCGCTCTGCCCTCTGCGTCTGCGCGCTGCACCCAGTGTCTGCACTCTGCGTCTGCGCTCTGAACTCTGCGCCCAGCATCTGCGCTCTGCCCTCTGCTCTGGAGAGAGTGAGGGAGCGAGGAAACAGAAGAAGGAGGGAATGATGCAGACCCCTTGAGCTGGTTTGTGGTACCCTCTGTGGCTATGAGTGTCTGTGGGGGAGCAAGCAGAGCCAGACTGCCCAAAGCACACCCCCCCCCATCCAGCTTCCTCCTGATAATCAGAAACAACGCGGGCCTCAAGCCAGGCTCTTATCAGCATTTTGCAATATCAGTGATAAAAAGTGAGAATAAGAGCAGTGCATTTCACCTGCAGACACTATGCATCCTGTGTTTGCTTTTTTCAGCTGATGTGTGTCTGTGCGTGTATATAGTACATTCATACTCGTGTGTGTGTGTGTATATATAGTACATTCATACTTGTGTGTGTGTGCATGTGTGTGTGTGTGTATATAGTACATTCATACTCGTGTGTGTGTGTGTTATATATAGTACAGTCATACTTGTTGTTGTGTGTGCATGTGTGTGTGTGTGGTATATAGTACATTCATACTCGTGTGTGTGTGCGTGTGTTTGAGAGTGAGTGTGTAAGTGTGTGTGTGTACGCGCGTGGTGTGAGTGTGTAAGTGTGGGTGTGTGAGAGTGAGTGTGTAAGTGTGTGTGTGTGTACCGCGCGTGTGTGAGTGTGTAAGTGTGTGTGAGAGAGTGAATGTGTAAGTGCATGTGTGTGTGAGAGTGGTGTGTAAGTGTTTGTGAGAGAGTGATGTGTAGTTTGTTGTGTGTGAGAGTGAGTGTGTAAGTGTAAGTGTGTACATG